>OU343035.1:10449672-10636099 GCA_910593735.2 Ectemnius lituratus
CAGTGGGGTAGATTTTCCATGAACTCTCACAGTGCTTCTCTGTGTGTGCGTGTTTGTAATGGTCGCACGGAGGATTACAGGAATAATTAATCGTTGTGGTATGACGATATATCCCACGGTAAATCTCCACCTTCGGCTACACTCGCCCAGCAATTGATGAGCAAATCGAGCTCGACGGTGCAATAGAAGCACTTTGCAATTCTTCACGGTTCAGGTTTAGCCAGGAATTTTATCGAGAAACATTCTCGACATCATTATCTGTATCCGTTGTCGATCTTGGCTGCGATAAAATCTTCCTAGTTAGCGTATCTCCTGTGTCAATTCGTGGGAAAAGATAAGTGTGCTAATGGCATTATTCCGGCACAATACTCGAAATTAATTTCACGCGAATTTTGCGACACATTGCATGTTTGTATGCAACTCGCAGGATTATAATAAAGCCAGTAGTCGGAGCTGAAGGTATTAATGCACCCGGAATTTTGGGAACCTGTTATTCCAGGTTGATTTCGTGACGATATGATCGCGAACGGTTGGAAACTCGGCAAAACAAACGGAACAGTCGTCGCTTGGCATTTTGCGGCTGCAGCCCTCACACTCTGGCAGCGATTTGAATGATAATGCCGTACGCCGCGACAGTGTATCCGTTTAAACGACGCCGACGGCTATTTGAATATTTCGCGACAGAACCACTTGAATCGAATTATCTGTTTGACCCAAGCCGCCATGGGGTTATCCGATATCACCCTATCAATTAGTCCAACCCTACGCTCATCGGAAAACAAAAATCCGAAGTCTGCTTGTCAATTAGTTCGATGGCCTTCCGAAATTCAGATATCATCATTTCAAAAGCGAATGACACGAAATGCTGTGAAGGTTCACGTCGTTCCTGTCGGGAATTCATGTAGATCGATGTTTAGAAGGTAGCCAGTGCAAAGGATCTCGGTAACAGGAGGCCCAAGTCACGCGTGACCGAAACTGGAGCAATGCACTCACTGTCCCTATCGTTCCTTGGCCCCGCGTGCCGTTTAGAGAAAGGCGAGTGACATATCGCTGAATGAGGATAACAGCGTCGCATGCCAGAGCCTTGTACAAAGTCCGCTGGCAGCATACTCAGCCAGAAAAAGTCGGACCACTGAAATGATTTATTTATACGCGGATGCCTGGAAAGCAGAGATAGTATTCTCGAAATCGGACGGTAGTCGACAGAGCTGCCTCTGACTCGCATTCCTCTCTCGGTTTGCGTAATCGTCTGTCCCATTCCCCTTCTCTGCACATTCTGCTAGCTTGGTACCTTTGATACCTTTTTCAGAGAGAAACGCGATTTTCTCGCTCTCAATCTTAGCACAGTCTGACTGACATAGCTCTCAATTAGACAGTTATGATACATTGCTGCCAAGGAGAATAGAAGCCCAAAGGGAGGCATGTTGCAAGCAGTACTGGTTTCGTCGACCGACTTTCAGCTCGCTCCTTGTACTTCTGTTCAATTCGTATCTTGCAATTATCGCGTTGGATCACTTTACCGATGCAGGGTGAAGGTGTTGGTGGGGGAAGTGAGCTAAAGGGGGAACTTACCAAAGCTACACGAGTGACCCGAACATGGCCTTCCACTCGCGTCGGTGAAAATGAGAGCAAGTGTGGGTTGTCTTGGCAAGCCTGACTTGGAAGGGTAGCTAGCCTTTACTGAATCAACGAGGTTGCAAGAGGTGTTGCGGCGGCCATTGCAACGCATCGACCGCATCGAATTACTTTAGGGTCTAGGAGTTTAAGTGGAGCCAGCCAGAACAGCCCAGGTGTGCTCTCGAACAATCGTACAACCACCACACGCCGTTTACGTCAATGAAACACGAGTGCCGCCACTCGAGTCTGATTTTCGGCTCGACGGTATTGCGGTCATTCAGAATCAACTATCTGCTGGCGTGGGATATGTACACCCCCCTTTAAGACCAGCATGTCGGTCCTGGGAATTAAAGGAAAGGGGAGAAGGTCGATTAAGCCGACAAAAGGCCGCCAATTTGCCCATATGCCCTGCTATACTTACGCAATCCCCAGCCAGACACTCGCTCTCTCTTCACTGCAATCACCGCCGACTCTATTATCCCTACGGATTCGGTGCAACTTCGAGTCTGCATAGTACAGCCGCGCCAGGCGAATGTGACTTTTCATTAATTGACGCGGAATCGGAGAAAGTAACTTTCAGCGCGAGAGTTACGTCAGAGAAATCCACCTGATTCGTGACGGGCAGCGCAATCTCCGTGCTGAGATCTAGCAGCATCGACGAAATGACTTTCGTTTCATTATTACTGATATTACGTGTTAGCCTTGCAATGAAAAAAATCTGCCACTTCTTGAAAGACCACCTAAAGGTTTCGTTGCAATATGCTCACCATCGTTAAAAGGGGAACACGGCATTTGTTTGTTTTGTTCGTTATGCGTTCATCCATTCATCGCGTACTCGAGGCCGACAACCCGGAGCCCATCGCACGCTTGCATCGAACCATTGGCGATCATTGGATTGGTATTATTCCGGTTTTCTCGGGCAGACGATTTGACAGCTGCAAACTTTCACGCTCTTGCATAGCACGCGTTGCCTCTCCAGCTATGCACGAGTTTCCATGAACAGCTAGGAGTTGACACTGGAGCCGACAGATGCGTGCTGCTTTTATACCAGCGCGCCACAAATCCGCTTTGTCATGCGAGACCCGTCTCCTCTTCGTCAATAGCAAACATTTCGTTGGGTTCCGTTGACAAAGGTCCTATATTTGCAGGCGGCTATCGGGTAAGCCACAGATAAACGGTCACACACTCGCGCGAGCGTCGAGCGAAAGTATCCAGTTGACTCTAAACGGCACCCTGGATATTTTTCCAAGCCCTCTCACCTAGGACCGAGCAAACATACAGGATAATCGTTTCATGTGCGCATGCATGCGTGCATGTCTTATTAAACAGTCGGTGTGCTAGAAGCATCTGATTAGCACAATCTGCAAAGGTATGAGTCCGAAAACAGAAGTGGGTCCGGGTTCCAATTAATTAACACCGTGGTAATTTCTGTTAATCGGCACGTGGAGATCTGGAACGTTGCACTAAACCTTATTTTCCGCCGACAGTAGTTGCTCGGACCAATATCGTGACTAACGTACTACGAAACGCGCACCGATTCCAATCAATCTGATGTAATGCAATTAAGAGTTCAGGTTGATTTTTGCGTGTCGATCGAGAGGGCTGAAGTATAACAAGACCGTTTGCGCACTACTTCCATTACCAGAGAAAACACTCGAACCATGTTGCCCTCGGCTAAAAGGGTGTGCAGCGTGTACCTCGAATACCTTTCGCTCGTGATTTCGTTTTAGCTCGTGGTCGCCGTAAATCATTTTCCCTGTGATCTTTTTTGGATGTTTCTCTGGTGCTCGCGCGCGCGCGCGCGCGCTTTAAAGGGTGACCGCAAGCGAACGCTCTGCGGTTCCCGGGAATAAGACGTGAGCAAACCTGTGGGAATGTTGAAAGGGGGAAGAAAGAGAGGATGGACACCACCAATGACAAAAAGTCTATCGCATCCTACGCATACCGTAGTATTTTTTGAACTTCTTAATAACAGAAGAAAGCCTGTCCTAGGGAGAAGAAGAGAGAGGGGACGAATGGGTAATTACGTCGAGAACGGAGTACGCAAATTCCACGTTCTTTTTCTGGAGCCTTCTCCAGTTTCGCGATGCGGGGACAAATCAGACATTACTCACGCTTCGCTTGGCGAGGTAACGCAGCCTCGCAAGGATCATTTTTCCATCGAGCGCGCACAGATCGAGAAAAGCGTGACCGCGATCTGCGGTCGCGCCTTATCCTTCTCACGATCCGCACTCCGCACTCTGCGAGCCGCCATCATCGTCGTCATCGCTGTCGCGCTTTCGAGCCGCACAAGACGCAACTGAAAATATTAAACGATCCATTAAATATGATATGTGAAATGTCCTTCGCGCGGTTTTGCACTGTTGTAACTGCGTGGCTCGTGTTCGGACATCGCTCCGGCCAGACACATTGCCCACCTATTTTATGTAAAAACTAATTTATACCATATTATCTATTTTTATGATTGACCAAGCAAATAGCCAACACTGATTTGCAAATTTCAAGCAGTTTGCTTGTAAGATGATTGCACTCTCTTGCTGAGTATAAAGAAGCAAATGGCTGAAAGCACCGCATATTCTGTAACCTAACTCAGACATCGATGTACCCTTTCGCGCTCCATGGTTTAACAAGCCGAGCAGCTGTTCAATGACGGATCAATCGAGGGATCCCTAATGGGTGGGTGTAGAACCGAGTCGACCATCTCAGCTACAGAATCTACCAGCCTGCATGAAATTGGCCTTGATCTTTTCTCGCGTGTAGCTGCACCAGTTGCTGCTCGTTTCTGTGGTGGAAATGACTCTCATCAATCGTCGAGAGTAAGAGCGTACAGTCTGCCGGCATGTTAAAGCACAGCCGAGCTGAGAAAGTGCCGCTCGAGAATCAAAGGCCCGGACGCGAAGTCAATTCGTCACGTTAATTGATCGTTGAGTTCATTTGCCTGTGCGCCGTAAATTCGTCGGGGAAATCGGACTCGATGATCGTTGAGTGAAGCATAAACGAATACTGCTCCCGCCACTTCCGCTGACAGACGTCTTTCAGGCCTGGCTGCTGTGCCAGTGAACTCGGCATCGAAACACGCTTCTTCATTCTTAAACTCATCATCGCCTAATTGATGACGCGTGAGATTACGTTTTCCATCACTTTCGATTTTTGTCCGTACACACTGATCGATTCAATTGACCAATCATACTTGTATTATTACTTCTTATGACATCAAATATTACAGAAGTTTTTGTATAGTTCCCCCTGTCAATTCAAATAATTTAAATTAAATGTCCCGGAAGAAGATTGTCTACCACTTTTATTCGAAAAAGTCGCTTTCTCATTTTCGACGACACCGCAAACATTCTGGATCCAGTCAAATGGGTATTTTCCATAATGATCCTACGCACTGCCACAACCTCGGCCCCTGACCTTAAAAGGACCTGTGCTGAAATTTCGGAATGCGACCGGTGCAAATGTCCCCTCTGACTACATCAGGTACACCGGTACCGCAATTGACCCTTAAAAAAGGTACTTGAAAGTTACGCTATTAGTTGGAGTCATCACGGAGAGTGCACTCCATTTTTTAAAGACCTGTTAACCTCCGAGGATACTTTTGCGCCCACACAATTTACTTTCAGTGAAATAAAACTGTTGCTGAGTGCACCTACCTGCAATTAGTCCCTTCGAGAGTTATCGAGTCCATTGGACACGAGTAATTTTTTTCATGGCGATGCTTTTTGTTCGAGCTAATAGCCGGAACGGCTCGAAAAATGTCAGGAAGAGGCACCGGTGAAAGCCAGTTATATCGCGGTGGATGAGAAAGTATGAAGTATAAGGGAAGCCCGTAACACAACGACAGCTTTTTTGTCCCACCATACCTGCGGCCATATGTATCTACCTTGGCAAAACAAACTTTTATTTTTCGTGACGCCTGTCGCCCAGAGCACCGCACTGACTGAAAACGACTTTAGTGAAATGTTTAATTACATGCTATAAATGTTGCCCTGGTCATTTCGCAATGTCCTCACTGGTAACTGTCGAACATTTCGAGAGGAATCACTACCTTGCGAGCGCTAATCAATACTGGATGTATCGATCGTAGTTGGTATATTGATTTTGATCGCCCGGCATGCCGATTGCTCGAGGCAGTTAAGAAAGCATCGAACGTAGAGCCAGTTTGTGTGGAAAAGTGGATTCCTGCGTTAATAAGGGTAAAAGTGTTGGTCGTCGCAAGACGCGCGATCCTCGCCGCTAGTTTCTCTCACGGAGTTTGCAAGGTCAACAGTCACTAGAAATCAATGGGTTAGAGCTAAAGACAGCCAATTCCGCAGACCTTTCTCTTTTCATTAAACGCGCGTACGTGAGCCTGCTTTACATAAAATGCGAAGCGGGAATTCCCATTGGAACTTAGCGACTCCATTCAGCGACTTAACTAGTCCTGTTTCTACTATAATTCTCTCCGGTCAATCATTATTGAGCCTTGCTGCAATCCAACAAATCTTGCGAGAGAGAATCCCTGTTGTTACGGGTTAAATGCGAATCCTCCGCAGAGATAGCAGCATATATTTAGCAGTTGCAGTCACTCGTAAACCAAGGGATTTACGAAGCAGGCCCAAAGGTTAAAGATCCGAGAGCGCCGCGTCACTATCCCTTTCCGCCTTGGAAGCCTTCAGTTTAGAATGCAGACACCTGTCTCAAGTTACTTGTTCGTAAATCACGTTACCCGCGTGACCCTCTCTCTCTCCCGCCGCTTCTCTCTCAATTCCTCGCAAAGAGCAACTAGGAATTCTACGTTTCGGTAATGCTGGAAGAAGATCGTCCCGGAGAAAGCATTCCATGGAGTGATTTGTTGAAAAACAACCGAGGTGCCTTGGTCACAGAACGATTTCTGTTCTTTTGCTCTGACACGGCCCAAATACGATTCTTGCCCTCCCGTTGTAAGAGTCGTAAAAAGCCAAGCGCCATTTAGCTACCGGTCGTAAGCGCTAATTAATAGCTCATCGGGATGTCTACGCTACGGGGAACTTTCATGACGCGCGAGATTCCGAGGCCGGTCGACAACCTGTCGTCATCTTCGTTGAGGAGCCTTCAAGTTCATGGCAACGCTTTTGTCCGTCAAAGAGGAAAGTTCCTATTAAGTCTGCCTTTTTCGTCCTCATCAACTCAGACATCGTTAATCGGGAAAGCGGCATTCACGATGTGCATGTCTGCATATCCATCAGTGCTGGTACATGCGAGATCCATCTTTTAAAATGGCTGTCTCGTACTGTGAGATAGACGAAAGAAAGTGTCGTCTTGGTGAAACGTGCATTTAGTCTCGCAAGAAAGTACGCGAACGCGGAAGGCCTGGATAATGAACGGATGACTTCGCAGTTAATTACGAATCCTCAATGACATGTATTAAGTGGCTGGTTCTCGTTGGAAGTCAATGATTGTAGGCCGGTTTATGGCATCTACTGATTTCTCTCGTGCCTCCGGGATACTTCGACATCATCACTTGTAAAACAACTTCTTTGGAATGTCCAGAATAAATAGACCTACCTCCAATATGCATGAGACTTTATTTTGCCCACGCTTTTTCTCCAATTTCTGGAGCGCCGTATTCTCTGGTGTAATCTCGAACTCGGCGCTCTATGAATTTAAATGAAGTCGATCCTCGGGAGGAGAGACAACTCTGCTTTTTCCTATGACTGGATCATTATACCTCGCAGGAGATACTAATAAGGGAAATTATGAGGTAGTGACTAGTGGCGCTCCCCTTTGAATTCTGCATTTCTATTTTTCTACAACGACGCCTCTCACGCCTCAAAGCCAATTAATGACCAGGAAGGCGACGTCGACGGTTTGCTCTCGGTTCATTTGCGTATCAATTGATAATTCGATATGTTAATCGGTGATATACCAAGATTAATGTTTGCACGCATATACGAGCGCTGGATCATACACGAGCCGGTTCGGTCACGCGTTTCAAAGTAATTTGGTTTCACGCCTGGAAAATCATGGGCCCACTCACTCGGCGCCTTTCTACATTAAGTCGTAATAACGAATCTCAGAGCGAAACAGCTATTAAAATATCTTGCGCCTCTCCATGTGCACATTGCCCATTGTGCAATTGTCCCTTCAATGCTGGACTCAGGTTTGTGTTGCTTGAACGAAGAGGTAAAGATTTTTGCCCGAACGCTTAGCTATCATTACTGAATAGCCTGACAATAGGTAAGAGCAGGGTTGTCGTACGGAGTGCATTAGCCCGCATTTATCTATGTCATTGTTCGCGTGAAGCGAATGCACACAGATATAATCTCCTATGCTGGGGGTACTGAAAAACACGTACACACGTGGAAGAGCCGGATTTTTCACCGGTAAGCGTGCCGCACGCCTCGTTACGTTTAAGTATCCGGATCACCAAAGCTTTGCGTATAACACTTTTCCACTTCTTCTCTCGCTGGCTAACGATCGGCAGAGAACTACTCCGCTCAGTGGTCATCGTTACTGTCGTCGTTTGTTAATTTTATGCGCCGTATGCGCGTTGGGAACTTCATTTTTCAGGGGGATAATGGAGCCAATTGTGCGGAGCCAGCACCTATTAGTAATTGAATATGGGGGGATTACTCGATTCTTTCGTGTACACCGAGTGCACGTGTGCGTGCACTAGAAAGAACCACATTGGCCGTAACGTGCGGGTTTAATGCACTTATTGCAGTGCTCTCATATGGGCATGAACCCATGAAAGCCGAACAAGCTCTCGTGTACGCTTTCACAACAATCTGGGATTCCAACTGCTCTAAATATTTCGCTTGCTATCCAGCTTGTGATAAGGGTCCTTTGACAGTCTTCCGTGTCGCCTCCCTCCCGGAAAATGCGGGCGATACTTTCGAAAGTAGACACCTGAACTGTGCCGGTGTGACCACGGTTTTCAATCATTTCCACAAGCCCATTAAGTGGTTACGCCTGTATGGGAAAGTTGGCGCGATAACCGCGGACACACTGATAAGCAGGTGGAAAATTTGCGTTCGGTTCCATACATTCTTGTCTGTAACTGATTTAAAGGATTTTGCTGGGCTTACGAGACCCTGTTGGTGATACTAATATTTCACACTGGATTTTACGATTACTGATCAATCAATTACGTTCGAAAACTGTTCTGATAGCAATCTAAAATCCACGAATTATTTTGCTTAAGCAGTTAAAACGGGAGGTCATAATACCACACTTGTTATTATATTAATATTCTTGGTGAAAGGAGTTTCTTTAATTAAGAAACATTAGTGGTCATCTCGGGTCAGGTTGCGGTACTAAGTACTTCAATTACCGCTGAACCATTAGTGCAACCTCGAGGAGCGAGGACCCTATGTATAACGATGTCAAAATGTTATCGAAAGCCCAGCAGCCCCTTTAATGATTTGCCAAGCATAATGCGACACGTGCTCGTATTACGATCTCCGGTGCAGTGTCCCATAGGAAAGGACTCTTACACGATGGATGCCCGGGGGACCCAGTCACGTGTCTGCGCGCACGACAAATACGCTCTCCGTGCAGAGACGGAAATATCATCCCCCCGGTGGTTTGGGACGATGATCGATCTGGTCGGGCGTGAAACGTGAAATGCGAGAGAGGTTTAATCAAATAGAGCCGCAATGCCGGTGCCTCTCAGCACTGCCAGCGGCACGTGGATTGCACACTGTGTGTGCAGACTTGCTTCACGGTGGCGCAGCGCGCGACCGTAAATTTCACTCCACGAACTCCATTAATTCCAGGATCTTTTACTCGACGATTTATCGTTAGCCTGTGTACCAGCGAATCCTGCCACTACTGGCGAGAGTAATTCCACTCGTGAGCTACCTCTAACCCCTCGGTCATTTAGACATTTCCTCTAGCTGCAGATAGAAATAGATAAGCGCCGATTCAATCAATTTCGCGGACTTGGCGCGAAAGTTCAGGTCAACAACTGCGAGCAGTTTACAGGAGCTGTAACACGCAAGGATGAGTTTACTTACATTCGCTGTATATCTTGGGTGGCCAAGAAGTCTCTGACTCGCAACTTCAGTAACTATATGTCATCTGTCTTTTACTCGTGTTTCATTTCGGGAGCTATTAGAGGAGACACGGGGCTAGAATCGCACGTTTATTATCAAGGTGAACATCTTGTTGGATGGTGGAGAGAATTGTACTTTTGTCACGGACATTGGATCGATGATCGTCCTCAATGGCTATCGCTCAGCCGTATCCGAGAGGATTTCACGCATCTATGATCCCTGATACATATTGTTCTCACGGTACAGTTTCCACTGTTTATATAGGTACTTGGCAATACTTATATGGGGCGTGTCG
Organism: Ectemnius lituratus; assembly: GCA_910593735.2. Classification (NCBI taxonomy): domain Eukaryota; kingdom Metazoa; phylum Arthropoda; class Insecta; order Hymenoptera; family Crabronidae; genus Ectemnius; species Ectemnius lituratus. Next base: position 10,459,603 of record OU343035.1, read on the forward strand.
GCTCTCATCTCGGAGTCTCTCGATCTCTTCTAATTAAGCCTCCTTGTCGATTCATGCGTTATCGCAACATGCTCTACATATTCTCTCAGGCGACCCCCATAAACACAGGCCGATCTGTTTGCTCTAAGAATCACGCGGTATTTATGGCTAGCTTGTGGTAATTTCGAGAGAAAGTAGAGAGATAAATCACCGAATTCTACATTGTAGTCGGTCGAACACATGCATTACGCGCAGTGTAAACATGAGCTTCACCCCTGTCCAAGAACAGACAATACAGCACTGAGAATCGAAGCATCCCCTTGCTTCTCGTGTCGTTATTTACCCTCGTATATCGATTTATGGTTCTCCCGATTAGGGATACTCGTAACGCGCACCACGGGTGTTCCATTCCGTGTTTGCAGACAGTGAGAGACCATTTCAACGGTAGAACAACGCTCTCTCCCTCTCTCCCGTTCGTGATATACTCCCAGCACCACCGTGAACCATTTCTCTTTGTTTGCATGGCATATTTTATATGCATACCCGTGTTTAAGGATACATAACGTGCAAACTTACCACGGCAAATATTGCTGTTACAAAAGGGCTCCCATGGGCCCGGCATAAAGAATTCATGCGAAAATACTAGGTAAAGCTGGGCGTGTGATACGCAGAGGGGACAACGCTTTGCACAGAAAACGATTTTTCAGAGGAAATTGTAACGATTACTTTTGAAAGCTATTGTAGTAGGGGAAGCAATTGTTAGTGAAGAAGTTCCAGCATGGGTTTTTCTTTTGTTATTACAGAGACATCTCGATAAGGGCAGCGATCTTGCCGAGGCGGCGAGCGCAAGCGGATTGCGGGAACTCGCGAGATCCTTGAAACAGCATCTCCGAGGGTTCGGCTCCCGGCTGGAGGACAGGCGAGAGTACCTCGAGGACACATCGAGATGCTGCCTCCTGCAAGATCGGGCTTACGAGTGGGCCCAGGAGGCTCGGCTCGCTGCCGAGAGGAGGGCCCAGCAGTTCCTGATGGCGAGGCCACCTCTGCCGCCGGAACACTTCACCGAGATGATGGCCCTCGCGGAGAAACTCGGTAATGAGATTCTACTCGAGCAATGCCGCATCGCCAGGAACAAGTGCGCAGAGGCTCTCGAGATGGCCAGGACGACCTCGGCGCCAGGTAGTCCAGCGAGAAGGAGGTCCTTTGCTGCTTCCGAGTCAGCTACTTCTTGGGATGACAGCTTAGCCAAAAGTATACTCCCTTTTCCTTCACTTACCTTAAATTATGTTAATCGTCTAGGTTATGCTCTTGAGTATGCGATTCGAATAAAGTAATGTTTTCAGGGACTTCATGGGATGACAGTGACAGCAGTACATCCTATGCTGGTCCGATGGATAGCGTCGGATCCACCGGAAGCGGTGGTAGACCAGTGCTCGACAATATTGCTGAACTTCGCGAAAGTGCCGAGCAACTGTTGGATTGTTCTCCACCAAGAACACCGCCAAGGAGCCCGGCACCAAGGCGATTCGTCAAACCTCCGGTGAACTCGCATCTACATAGGGCGGCTAGCATAGCTCCTGGAATGAAGGCGAAAAAGTATGTGCGATACCCTTAACTTTATTCCGTTTTATTCGTAAAATGTTTGCAAGTTGTTTTAATGCGGCTTTGCTTTACCTCGCGAGATTGACTTGTTTCGGCATAATCTTCAATTAACAATGCACTTTCGTGCGAGAAAATTGCACTATACGATTATATGAAGCTGTTACGCAGTGCAGCATCGTTAACGAGGAATTTCACCTTGCAGAACAATACTGCTCATAATGAGGGAAATGATACAGACGGAACGAGATTACGTGAAGTCTCTCGAGTACATAATAGAGGTAACTGTTGGCTTAGGTTGTTAATATGAATACTCGCACCATTTTCTATGATGTCCTCCTTAACGGTATTTCTTCATTCTTTAAGAATTACATCCCGGAACTGGTACGCGAGGACATTCCCCAGGCTCTACGTGGTCAAAGGAACGTGATTTTCGGAAACGTCGAGAAAATCTATGAGTTCCATAGTCAATACTTCCTTCGGGAGTTGGAGCAGTGCGAGCAGTCCCCTATGCTGGTCGGACAGTGTTTCCTTAGACATGTGAGCACCCTTTAACTTAAAATATAGAATGTGGCAAATTCCAAAAATCAATGCAACAAAGCTAATCGCGAACTCGTGACTTACAGGAGAAGAAGTTTTACCTGTACGCACTGTACAATAAGAACAAGCCGAACTCAGATTCGCTAATGGCCGAGTACGGCACGGCGTTCTTTAAGCAAAAACAGCTAGAGCTCGGAGATAAAATGGATCTGGCTAGTTACCTACTAAAACCGGTTCAGAGAATGGGGAAGTATGCTTTACTACTGCAGCAGCTTGTCAAAGCCGGCACCGATCTTTCGGAACAGTTAACCGGCAAGGACGACAAGGACGAGAAAGATGACAGCTCAAAGCCGATGGTCGAGGGTGAGGCGGATCTGAGGGCGGCTGAACAAATGGTCCGGTTTCAATTGAGACACGGTAACGATCTTCTCGCAATGGACTCCCTTAGGGACTGCGACGTAAGTTACCACTTGAAAGGACATATTTGCAGCGTGTTAAGATAATGAATTCTAAGTGCAGTCTTTAATCCCAGGTGAACGTGAAGGAGCAAGGTAGACTCCTACGCCAGAATGAGTTCTTGGTATGGCAGGGCAAAGGCAAGAAGTGCCTGCGCCAAGTATTCCTCTTCGAGGACCTTATACTTTTTAGTAAAGCAAGAAGATTCCCCGATAGAAAGGTGAATAGTCAATCTAATAGATAACCTGCAATGTTTATGAGAGTATTGAACTAAGCCATCAGTATGGAATATTTCAGAACTTGGACATTTATATCTACAAGCACAGTATAAAGACGACGGACATTGGCTTGACAGCAGTAATTGCGGACTCTCCGACCAAATTTGAAATCTGGTTCCGTAAAAGGAAACCAGGCGATACGTACACCTTGCAGTGTGCGAGCGAGGATATTAAGAAAGCCTGGACCGAGGAACTTAGCAATCTTCTCTGGAAACAGGCGCTGCGAAACAGAGGTGCGTGTTTTAAACATTAGTCGAATTTTAGTAGGTAATATCTTCGTAAAATAACGTAGTAAATAATGTGTCGTTGCAGAAGTGCGCCTAGCAGAGATGTCGAGTATGGGCATCGGAAACAAACCTTGTCTGGACATCAGGCCTAGCGCGGATCAGATTAACGACCGCTCCATAAGTGTGGCTCAACTTTCGAAAAGTGAGTTCACGTCTCATTTTTCGCATACCTTTTCCGCGATTCTTGGGACACGTGGAAAACTTGGGTTTCTTTTTGCAACAGCGCCCAGATTTAGGAACTCAATAGCCGTTTCGATGTCAGACGACTCGGGTCGCTGCAGTAGAAGGCCGCACAGTGTAATCTCCGTAAGTTCGTCTTCGAGTAGTGGAGGTAGCAGTGGTCCTCCGACAACGCTTAATCTTGGACTAGACACGAGTCCTCGACCCCATCATCGTAGTACCACTCTGAACAGTCAGTGTAGCGTTGGTATGTATCACTTCTGATACAAGTCTAGTAGAAACACGTGGAGAAAATAAATATTCCTAATATTTGTCGTTTCTTTGATTCTAGAAAGTGGCATAATTGCGGATATCTCAATAGTCTCTGACGATGGTGGTGACGGTACCGAGAGGAGTCACTGGAATTCGACTCTGGAGAGTCCAACGTCGCATCTACCGACCTCCTCAACACCCTTGCAATCGCCTACGAGTGCAACAGCAGCAACAGTTACCTCGGCATCCTCGTCCGACACTAATCTCACATCTTACGACCAAGACATGTCCATTAATCTGTAAACGTTGTCCTTGCAAGGGACGATACTCACTTGGCGATTCACTTGCAAGTTGTTTCATCGAGGGTGCGGGGTGAAACATAGACGTGCACTTGGATGTACGAACGGGTTGAATCGATATTCTCGCACGCGTACTGTAGCATTAGAATACATATGTGTATTTTCTTGGGCAGTCATAGTTCGATAAATAATCCTACAATCGAAGCATAATGGTGCACACGATTCAATAGAGCGCTGCATTACGCTTACAGTACAGGATTACCTTACTACGAGCTTGTTCGGAGTGAGAACCAAATCGAAGCAGGACTCCAGTTGTTGGAAATCGGTCGGGATGATCGGGTTTCGGGCATAAAGTTCAACTTTCAAGTGAATCTATCTTTTGATACGCTTTAAATTTCACGGATACGCGGGGTCGCGTAGTTGTCACGTCTGAATTTTATAAACTATTGATTTTCAGAAGTAACAGTAATATGTATTTTCTTATACTATCTCCTCGAATCCACTAACGTGCTCAAGAGACAAACAATAGGTAGATGAGTTTCCACAAGAGTGTGCTCGCATGTCAAGATGTGCTACAGTACTATTGTTTTTGTAACTGCATCTATTGACATTGCCATTTTCATTTTCCATTGGCATTCCTGAAACTAGCGACTGAGAAAGAGAAAGAGAGCTTTCGTAAATTTCCAGTGACTCGTGTCTACGGTACTTTTATACTTTTATTTATATGTAGGTAATAAATATCGAATATTCCAAGTCCACATTGTGTTCGCGTTAACCAGTATAGGAACGTGTGAGGTATTATCTACATACGTCACAACTTGGAGACGCGCTCGTTAATGGACAGGCCTGAAGAAGGTAAGTACATATTGGATTCTTTGGACCTTCCATTAACCGGCAAGGTAAATTGCTCTTCCGCGCGTTCCGGGGTATTACGTGTTTCTTCAGGAATGTCAACTTAATGCGCACACATACATACCAATTTGTATTATAATGTAATATTAAAAGTTTATACAATATAGCCGCAAGTAATATAACCGATAGTCGAAATATTATTTCCAGATTATATATTAAATATATATAATATTATATTCTTTTTATGTCAGTCATTTGTAAACCTTTTATCACCCATAGACTTAAATTTCTAACTCTGGCCTGTACACAAAAGCCAAATCTTTTCTTTTAACGAGATAACATTACGTATAAGCAGAATCTTCTCTTTGATATGTGTGTGGACGTTTTGGAACAGCTAACGAAGAAAGCGGGAAAACCAGATGTTAAGTTTGAGTTGAGACGATCCACGCGTCTTATGCCAATTCATCTCGATTCATCATTCGTTTAGTTATTGCGAGTCGGTTATGAGTTCTTGATTGCAAAAAACCCATAAAATAACCGTGGATATATGAGGGATAATCAAGTTGCGCTTCAAATTAAGAACTCATAAACGCCTTAATTCGATCGTAGGAATCGAACATATTTTTGGCAAAGGAAAGTATTCCTATTTCATTCATGCAGCAATCAGAAATTACCGCGTTGTATAATTCTGCATTGTTGCACTGCTTCTCAGTGAGTCCGTCATGTTTAGCCATTGTTATTGCCAAGGTCTGCCAAGGTATTGAAAAAATATACCTTATGGACACTGACCAAAATCCTTTGACCACTTTTTATTTTGAGGTCGAGAAGCTGAGATATTTAGTGATGTAGTAGTAGTTCGTAGACTGTTACAAGTATCTTAGCACAGTCCGTTGCACCTCGAACAATCTGTCTCTTCCAACTCGCGTGTAATCAGTTGTATTTGTGACTCATTGTCAAATGATGTCGGGTGGACAATTCATAATGCGTTCTTCAAGAACTTCAAAATAGAAATTGTGAAGAAAAGTATTGTATGCCATAGTTCGGTGCATCTGACTGAGCATCCTGCTCTTCGAAAGTGAGACTAAGCTGAACGAAAGTAAGCGACTTCTATTTTCCACAATTCTCAGTTTAGTATTGCTTTTGAACAAAGGATGCCGAGAAGCGACGACGATATTAAGTAACACATGGTACCTTAAGATACACCGATAGTCACTTAATCTTACACGCTCGTAGATATTTATTAATATTTTTTTAAGTAGACCTTTTTAGTCCCCTTAGATTTAAAAATTTGCATTATTACAGTGAAATGTATATATTATATCGATAATATGATTATTTCAGTATTGTACTGTGTCTAACACCGATGTATTTTATTACTTGCTAAATATACTGTATTGGGTGCCTTTTGTAGCGAAGTTATCCTTTTTATTAAATTTTCATCCTAAACACCTTCTAGACAGCCCTAGAGCGCTACCCATGCTTATTATTTTTCTTCATGTATATAAAAATTTATTAGTACACTTGTAGGGATGCCAAATGCTAAATAGCTAAATAATTGAAATATAGATGAGCATGTAATATCACTGATATAAAATATAGTAGATACATACTACACTATACATGCACATACCGCCCATGCTGCAAAACACGTCAAGTTGAAACGGATGGACCGCTAATGACCGAGAGTCTTCAATACGAAATCAGTGTTTTATTTGTAAATATTTGCTTATTTACATAATCATACGACTGTGATGTCGCAAAGGTCGTGTGTTTTCGATAATCCTATTTTTCCAAAGCCATAAAGGCACGACAGTGGCGCACACAAGGGATACCGCTGAGAACAATGAGAGCTATATACATTCGAGCTTGAACCGTAACGAGATAAACAGGAATCAGTGTGTCAAGAGTAAGTACAACTTATAAGGAATGCGCAGCTTCTACCAAGAAAGCGATTGAAGCTTCGCAGCGATTCAAACTTGAAAACAACCTATGCACTTTGCTTATTTGCTTCATTCGTATAACTAGGCTTTTAGAAACATATTTCACCTACCAATATCGATTACTTAATATTTATACACTTTTATGCCATGTTTGTGCATATCATATAAATATATAAAGTCATATATTTAGTTAAAGTTATGTATAAAAGAGATTGGGACTTCCTCCCAATACGAGGATTATGCAAGTATCAACGATCTCCAAAGTTAAGCAAATTAAAATGTGATGTTTGTGTCAATATCAGTTCCATATCCCTTAGACAATATTGCACGCATGCTTTCCCCTAGAACTAGTATCATGTTTTAGCTCTTGTCATAAGTCTTTTTTGTCTTCGTTAAGCTTATCATGAGGTATGGATGCGGACTTCTTGATAAGGGTGGGGCCAGCACTATATATAAACTCCTCTACGTTACTGGGATTATGCGACTCTATTTCCTTCTTCTTTAAAAGTGATCCTCCAGTGAAACCTTTAATAGAATAATCTGTTTATCACACCATAATCATGTGTTTTTATATTGGAATTAGTAAACTTACCAAGGATACCACAGCTGAGAGCAGCAAGCCCTCCTATTTTTAACCCAGCTAGCAGACCAATGGGTCCACCAAGGCAAGTACCGAGAACAGCTCCAGCCAGAGGATAAGCGGCCACCTTGTACCTTGCTGCCTTCTGTAGAAACCTTTCACCCTCGTACACATTTACCTGAGTTTCCTCTATATCATCCTCTGTCTTATTAACTAACTCTTTTTGGTCCTGAAATCAAAAAGAACATCGTTAATATTTCCTTTCATGATCCATTTGTATTATGCGCATAAATATATTATAATCCTACATCGACAATCTTGTTGAATTCAGTGAACAGTTGGTGCAATTGGTACATATCATTTTGCAGGGCATTCCAAGAATCCAGGCAAGCTTGCTGATATTCCAGCTGTTCCTGTACTTCGTTCAGCTGAAGATAGCGATCGTCAAGTGGGTGCTCTGGTGTTTCATCTTCATATTTGGCTAAGTTTTTATCTGCCACTGGTATATCCAATTGTAACTCTGGAAAGAACAGCAGAATCTTTTATCCAAAGGATCCCAATTACTATTTGCTGACAGGCTAAATAATAAAAAGTCTGTATTTACCCATGTATTCTGTAATTGCTTTCATGATGCTCGCTCTAGCACTTCTCGTAAGCTTGTCAAACTGATTGATGTCAGAGTCAAGCACTTGTGACCTGAGAGTGTCCATTTGGTAGAGCAGTTCCTTCAGCTGCTTTATTATTCTAGATACATTGATATCTTCCTTCTGCACTTTCTCCCAGTCACGTTGGGCTTCATACCTCTTAATGTTCGCTTTATGGCGTTTGAGAAGATCGACATGGTGAGGTATGGCGACGTTAAAATTGCTGATCTGAATCTCGAGTCGTCTGATCGGCTGCTTCATAACAATGCTCTCCGGCGATGATGACATGTTGACAACAGTCTTCTTATCTTTCTATTGTGTTCACTCACGTTTCCCTCTGAATTATGTCCGTTCCTGCGCTAATGGAGAAGCTCTTGTAAAGTCTTGCTATCGACTGCCGGACCATTTCTTCCCCGGCAACTTTCACGATATCCCCGCACTCACAGTATTATGCACGAGAAAAATCTGGCCGTGAATAGCTCCATTCCGCTCTAAATTTACTTGCCGTTAGCTGCGTTGGTTGCCAGACGTAAAAACAAGCGGACCAGCTGATTATCATTGACGTACTTGATATGGTGGCACTGCGTGCCATCTCGTCATTGGTAGCAGAAGCTTGTAAAAGCGTGGTAGGCTTTTGCAGGCTTTACCAAGAATATGCGATTGTCTGTCACCGACTATCTATCGTAGGTCTTTGTAGTCTTGTCGAGTGTATTGAAGATGGGGCCACAGGTTTCGCTCACAACGCTCATTCAAAAAATATATTCAATGCTAGCACGGATTGATTTATTTATATTACAAAAATGATTATCAAGATCGCAATGATAACCTGAACAAGAGGTTAGGCATACGAACACGTTTTCGAACACATTTGCGTTCTACGCTTCGACATAAAGCTATGCTCCAGTGTAAAGCTTTAATTTACGTTCTGCGATTCATGCAAAATGTTCTCGGGCATGGCGAAATTGCTTTCACTAAATGCATAGTCTGCTGATGAAGCGATTATCGGTAGTATTTAATAGAAGGGGAGCAGCAAGTATCTAATTCGGATGTCATTGATCGAGACAAGGTCAGTAATCGAAGAGTGGATCTGTCGGATCGGGCAGCGTGCGATGAGTTTTTCCACGGGCGGTGGCCAAATGTACAATTTGGTATAAGGCCGATGAAGCTTTCGGTAATGAAAAACCGATTGCGAGCAGATAGGCTCCGGGGGCTGCCGGTGACGTGTAATCGAGTCTTCTCTCCTGTCGCTTGATCCTCCCTCTTTGTCCGTGGTCCGGGCACTTTCCCACCCTTTTTCGAGCTCCCCGCGATCTCCCGTCCTTCTTCCTGCTCAACCCCTATCTCACTGGACTTCCATTAAGCGTCATACGTCACATAATACATTGAGATCGCGTTTTGCCCCGGTTCCGTCCTGACCTTTTTTCTTCTTGACACACGGCATATTCAAATTACCGCCCGGCCCATTTCGATATTTCATCCTTTTAACTCTCCCGGCTACAATGGTATTCTTTCTATGCCTGTAATTCCCGCCCTTTATCCAGGAATACCATTTTGATTAACCCAACCTTACAAAGTAATGCGCAGGGTGTTCACTTGTGGGCACATAAGCTTTTCCATCAGATAACGCGACTTGTAATCGGTCGAAAGTGCCTGAAGGGATTGTGTAAAATTGTAAGAAAAGTTTAGATGAGAAGACCATTCTGTCTACAGTGTACTGGAAGGCTCGTGGGTGAAGGAAGTGCAGCTTTAAGGTAGGCAATTGATTACTCGTTAATGAATAGGAGGCTAATTACTAATTGCGCCTGGCGAACAGAAAAAGTGTAATTGAATGCGTGCTCTTGACGTTTCCGCTAGAAGGATCGAAGCTTTCGTTATCTACCATCTTCTGCCTCCATTCAAGCCGCCCCTACCTTTGTTGTCTTTGGGCCCGTTAATTAGGAATCTCGAATCTCAAATCTCCAAAGAGCGCTGTGGGAGAGAGAAAGCTCGAGTAAGAGAGAGCGAGAGAGTGAGAGAGGGTGGGTGAGGATAAGGGGAACGGAGAGAGACAGAGTTTATCTGTATGTATAAATTCGGAAGTGGCATTATCTCGTAACACGGGCACGTGCTCGGCATTCGAATTCCCAGTACCACAATTTCCCTGCGACGGCGAAACACTAGTTCGGTCGTTGCTTTCTTGTTCCGCTCGGTGCACTCTGTTTAAGACCAGTTCGAAACGTTAAACACGCGAAGGAATCTGTCTTGCTCCAGTGTCGAGTATGCGGAACACGAAAGCGTTTAAGTGCCAGTGTGGAATTGGTGTAAGTAATAAAGCGAGTTAATGAAGGAACTGATTCCACGGCTCTACTTTAGAGTACAAGCTAAGCCGCAAGTTCCACCTCCAATAACTTGTCCAACATTTATTTCACATGAACGCCTACGTGTTATATAGCAGTCCCCTTTAAGATTTAGAATTAGTACTGTTCTTGGCAGACGTTGAATTTATAATCAGTCATCATAATGAATAACCGTCCCTTTAATTAAAGAGAATGAATGCGTTCTAGTTTAACTAGTTGTAGAGTTCCTAATCTCGCCGATGCAATCGTAAACTTTTCTAACGCCGGATAACGAAACTGAGGTTAGGGGTGGCTTAAAGTGTTCAAGTAGTATGTAATGTTAGCAAAGGGTAGGTAGGTGGCGTTCACGATCATCAGAACAATGGAACGGAACGTGGGAAGTATAATGTGTATGATAATAATAGGCGACACGTCGGAGAGCATGTCCCAAAGTTTAACTATTTCGGTCCATCCGGTTGCAACTTCATGAATAATTGAGTATACGGCATAGTTACATCCTGACGCACTAATGACACGACGTCCCTCGCAGAGTAATAGTTCGTTCGGATTAATTCTGTCCCGACTGCGCTTTTAGCAAAGTGGGTTTTATTGCCCAACTCCCACTCCTCGTTCCACCCTCTCACTTTCCCTATCCAGCCCACAGACGGCACGACCAAATTGTAGTTACGTAATGATAGCATAGTTCAGCATTGCCGATTTAATTAAGTCGCACATGAGAGAGCAACGCATGCTCTCCAGGATGGCAGGATATCCGCCATCGTGCTGCTTTAAAGTTGCAATGTGCGTATTCATAGTAACGAGTTATTAATACATTTATTAATCGCTCCGCTGTACAGCTACCCCCCGATCCATCCACTTTAGAGGCTTATACTAACTAACTAATTATCTAACCAGCTGAACTCCAGATTTCCAGACTACTTGTCTGCCGTATGCCCTGAATATTTAATAGTATCGTAGCTCAGTCTCTTTTACGAATATCTCCTTTTATTCCGAACGTACTATCCGAGGGCTTATATTTCACAAGCTCTCCAGTACCACGATAATAAGTGATCATCTCGTTTTTCCGAGAATCTTCGGAGTTTGGCCGTCGTCGGCAGAAAGACAGAAGGGGCGTTGGCGGTGCGATAGGTGTGACGAGAGGAGGTGGGTCGCTGGAGACAGCGAAGATTTTTCTTCAGAGCGGCTCATCGACAGGTATGGATGTTGAAGACACGTCGTTGTCGATGGCAGACTCTACCATTCTCCCTCTCTGTCTCCCTGTCTGCCTGTGGAGCACCGGCAGGAGACGAAGTTTTCCGCACGCGATTTTCACCGTCGACGCCGACGACGATGGGCGAACGGTTTCATCGGATACAGATTTAATGCCGTGCGCCGCGCGGAACTGATAGGGGGCCCCATTGAATATCGGGGGGTTATATCGGTCTGGACGAACGATACTTTATACGCCGTTATTGAAATATCGTCGCGAGGAGAATTATTGCTACTCCCGCTTCGCGTATCCAGCGCTCCTGCTTCCTCTCGCTTTCGCTTTCTTATGATTTTCATTCCTCGCCCGTTCCACCCCTTCTCTCTCTCTCTCTCTCTCTCTCTCTCTCTCTCTCTCTCTCTCGCACGTTACTTCCCTGTAATACTGAAAGTTTCGCGAGACTTGCGACGATCACGTCGATATCATCCCACCCATCGAAGTACTTACATTTCCCGATGTCCCTGGTGCGCGAAATGAGACGCAAATATTTCCTCGGATTTATTGCAATTAAATCTCTATCGGAGGGCGGTATCTAGCCGCGGCTATTTTCCAATTACACACAGTATTCGAAGCCTGGAATTGGTAATGCTGCGTTTCCGATTGCATGAAGCAAACTTCCGCGGAGGTCAAGCGGATGCGCGCGCGCCTGGGCCAGGTGTGTTTGTTCGCCGTGCTTGTTTGCGTGGATTTCCTCGCTTTATTTCGTTAATATTACTGCCAAACCTAGCATGTATTAAAGTGGCAATCGTCGAGGGAAATATCTGGTTTTCTTTACATTTACAGAACCAAATAATCCTTCGAATACTAAGTCATTAAACTAAGAAGGAAAGAAATGAAATCGTGTGTGTACTAATAGTTATTTAGTTATGGATTTCTCAGCACGACACAAGCGGCACTCATGAAATCATTCAATTTGATGATGCCGCGTGTAAATCCATTGTAAATTATTCGATTATTAGACTATACCTGTTCCATCCCCCCAAAATTGCAAATACCGATGGTTGAAACGATTTACCCGACGAAAGTGGCGAAAACAATTGAACCATCGGCTATCCGCTCAATTGGTCAAACCGTTTTCCCCCGGGCGAATTAATCGAATCGCATGAACTAATTCATGCGGTGACAACATTTCGCACAGAAGCCACGCAAACAAGCGCAACGAAGAAATAAACAAAAAAAGAATGGTGGTAATACACTCTGCGCATCGCTCTCCAGCACAGCGGCCAATAAATCCATTGTAATATGAAGTACTCATCGTTTCAAGCCGCTTGCTTTATTCGCCCAGCGATTACATCGAATGAAATGAAGTGCAGCAGTCGCATTCGATGAAATTCGAGCGTATAGTGAGTGCAGAGATTTTTCTGAAGTAGAGGTAAAATCTGAATATAGTACTCTGAGAACTGCAACACAACCCAACTCGGGCGCAAAGTACGTACTTCAATTTAACAAACAAAGCCTAATCCCTTGTGAATATCAGTCGCTTCGAAAACATTCCTCTTTCACTCTTTTGGCCTATCTTCTTCGGTTGCCGGAGACGTTATTTAATTTCCGGAGCAGCAACATATCAATATCCCATGCTTGAGCGAATAAAATTCTGTTTGCCGATGCACACAAGTGCACTCGTGAACTGCGCACTCTAAGTAACATCTGATACCTTACATGAAAAGGAGAGGACTAATTACAGCCCGATACTTCCAGTGGAGCCTGCTCTTTCTCCGTTTTGCTGCAAGGAGAATATCCATATGATCATCGGGTTTCACTACGCTTCAACTTCACTTGAAGCGAATTTCCCCAGTGTAAAATCGACGGACTATAAATCGGCACCGGGAATTTGTCGCGTTTAAAGATAATGTAGCGCAAGGCATCCGGCAATTCTCAAGGGCCAGGCTAAATAAAGCTGCAGTCGTATGTTTTTATCAGGCCCGATGAAATTGAATTCCTCTGGTGCCCATTGCTCGTTGCTTTTCCGGACATATATATACATATATATCAATCGAGTGTGCCGCGCGGTGGCTATACTTTATCCACGCCTTGATTAATGAACTCCATCTAAGAAGTACACATGTATACGCTTCTTCGAACACCCGTGGCCCGTGCCGCCTTCTCTTCTACCCTCGTTTCCGCTGTTTCCCGCCACACTTTTTCGTGTTTCTCTCAATTACGGCCTTCTCTGAGCCGTGTAACCGTGGACGTTGATCAGTGGCCGCCGGGCTCAATTGCAATTGCGCGGACGGCCCTACTGAGCTACTGATGCCACCGTGCAATTCGTTGATTCTCCTGCGATGCAGGATAATCTGCACTCTGCAACCTCTGGTCGGATTGCGTCGCATTAGGTAATGGAGACCGCGTCGCATCGGCCTATAATCGAATGTCCCGGTGTCAGCGTGACTCCACGCGTATTAATTAATTCCTGGAATGCCACCGGTAACAATGCCCTAATTCGAGCACTTGACGTTAATACGTGATGTGTAGATCGCCGAGAAACCCGGAGGCACGGATGATGCAGATACACCGAAAATCGGTCAACTGTGCGTTATAGCCCTGCGACTCCAGGCTGCGGATCGGGTGACACGACCGTAGTTACCCGGACTCAATGGGCCGGCATTAGTAGATATGGATGTCATGAGTCAGACCCAGAAGAACCTACTGACACGTGGAGCACACACTGCCAACGAGATCCGTAAGCTTCGTATCATACCGAAGTCGTGCTATGTCCAGTCGACATATGTATCTATGTCGACTGGACTATAAACGACACGTTTTCCCAAAAAAGTCACGCTCTACTCACTGTTGACATTTACGCTGGTATGCGACACAATATCGCGGGTACGTCCAGGAAAAATCCAAAGGGAGCACTTCGCTGGACCAGCGTTGTTTACAGGGGAGAAAAAAGACAGTTCTGCGCCGTGGGAGTGCATGAGACACGATGGGTATGGTGCTGCGAGGGGGTGAGGGGGATACGATGGTAGCAGGGTGACACAAAACTGGGATGTACGTAAAAATACTGGCGGTGACAGCATCGCGGAATTCGCCGGGATCATCGGACTCAATTAACGGCATCCGTCAATCGATCGCGTTTCCGCGCGACAAGTAGAGTAATCGAGCACAGGTCAGACGAGCCGTGAAAGCAAGCTGTATAGCTCGGACTACGAGTGCGAGAGCGAAGGACATAGACAGAGTGAGGTGGAAACTAGAGTGAAGTGGGACATTGAGATGGCCGAATCGTCATCGAGTGTCGTTTCACGATTTCCACGCGATCGCCCGAAGAAGAATGGAACGTTGAGTTGATCACCGGAGGGTGAGCGCTGCGTCAGCCGTCGATTTTCCGGCGTCCCCGATGATCCTGGCTGTCCGCCTACTCAACCGTTTTTAATATCCGCGAGATTAATTAAATACCCGGCAAACTGTTCGCATAGAGGGCGCACGGCAGCCTCAATGAGAGGCACGTGCTCTCTCGCTTCTGACGTCTTTCAAGATACCCTTATACAATCCACTCACGAAGTGCCTAAAGCTACGCATTAAAGTTCGTATTATAAATTAAACTTCAAATCAGCCTTTCAAGAACCGAGAAGCTAAACATTTATGTTATTGCAATCGGGTGAGTTCTACTTTATTGCAGGTTCTATTAGAGAAATCCAATTCTGTAATCATTAGACACGTGACATTGTAGAGGGAATTATTTATGTCTCAAAGTTATTTGGTGTGCTGTGTGTTCAGCGAGCCTGATGTGTTTTATGTCTAATTGCAAGTCTGACTGGTGTTAAATTGCTTTTGTGCGCACGGGAGATGCATCAGTTGTTCTTGATCCGGCTTATCAATGAGAAGACAATTGTATTAATTAACAGAGAGTATTCTTTGCAAAAGACTCTCGTTATCACGGGGATTCGATTACGTTCAACTTCAGTCGCGATTGTATAACTACAGTTCTGTCGCAAGGATCACGACGACTCCGCTGAATTTCATTCTCCAATGAAAATTTATTTAACATTATATGCGTATTCCATTATGCATAGTTTGCGCTTCGGTGTTACGTCTTTTCGGACCGATCACGAGCAACCAATGACGATTTATCAATTGAACATCGTACACCATGGAATCAAACGCACAGTGCGAGGAACACTCGGAGATCTGATGTCAGTTGCATGTCGTGTCCCAAGAACAATTCCATTCGATGTACCGCGTTTCTACCGAAGTTCTACAACACTGGAGGCGCACACCTCGCTTCTTGAACTTCGCAAAGAGCATAGTTAAACAATCCTGAAACTAGTTGCAGCGACAGGGAGGTAAGGTGCGGTTATATCCCCAGCTAATTTGGGGGTCCGAAAAGTCAGGATTGGGATCCGGCAGGTGCCAGATCAGTATTTACATGAAGTGCGAGTACCGGGGAAATGGGCAAGGGTTAATTTCCACATGGAAGGGGAAACGCACAGTCGAAGCGACAGCTAGGTTCTACTGGGCACAGCGTACAGATGCTACACAGGCCTTGCCAATAGAAGTAGTTCGACGCTACGTGTTACGCTAAGTATTAATTATGTCTTCGGTGTAAACTTCGGACTACGAGTGGCGCGCAAACTTCCCTGTACATGTGGTGCGCAGTGTGCAGGTATTGCTCGAATTTCGGGTTTGGGGGTTTGTCGATAGCGGCGCACTCTCTCGTCGAGGACTGTCAAGGATTCGACTTGGCTCTGCTGCTCTTGGAGGGTAGCTAAGGCGATTAAAGCTATCCGTTAGAAGCGGCCGATTAAAGTTGTCTTAGCTCCAAGTTATATTGAGGCGATTAAGCCGCCCGCTACGATTTGAAGCCACCCGACAGCGAATAAGTTAATAATTCCTTTGGGGCTTTGACTGTACTATATATCCCAAGTCCATTCGCAACTTAACTGAAATCACAGTAATTTGTGGCAGAATCAATCGGGATCAATAGATGTTGATTGAGTAGCGTGCCGATAATTCGGGCAAGTGAGCACCATCAGTGCTCTCCACTTTGATTAATTCCACCTATCTAATGCATTAGTTTCTCAGCAGATCGGGTTTTAGAGGGCAATCAAGGGTCGGTCTTGGAAAAGAAAAGTTTGCGGCAAAGAAGTCTGCGATCCTAATCGGTGGAGAGAGCAAAGGAAATATCTGAGATCGGATATGTCGGTGGAGAAGGGTACGCAGGAGATGCGAACTTGGAGGGTAAGGAAGGAAAGTTGGGCGCGTCTCACGAGAAAAACGGGACTTTTCCATATATGTTAAGTACCAGGTGGCGTCGCCTGGTCGTTTTGTCTACAGAGAAACACGGCAAGCCGAGGAAAATCTGAAAAAGAGCCGCTGTTAAGTTCCGTTCCCGATGTAGCGAGGAAGAACCGGCAGCCGTTCGAGGGGCTGTGCTCGGGTGAGGGTGAAAGAGGGTAGTAGTAGCGGAGAGTCCTGGCCGGTTTCGTGAAATTATTTTCTTCGCGAGCCGAGAAACTTTTATCCAATATCCACGGCAGCATCTGGCATCAAACGGCCGCGCGACAAAGTGTCTCCCTGGGCTTTTTGGAAAATGTTCGGCGCCTGAGGGAAGAAGGTTACTCCGCAGTAAACTGTATGCCTCATTGTCGTTTAAGTGAAATAATAGCGGGCGACTAACCATATTCTAAAAGTGCACCGCACTGTCTTAAGAGAGATAAGCACTAATATCTCCGATATAGAGATTTTCAAGTTACTCGTGACGAAAGATACTAGATGCTTGTCTGTAGAATATACGCGTTAGAATGGGTTGGGGTTTGCGCTTGTTCTTTTAATGCGCTTGTATATACAAACTCAGAGGATCCGGTGATATCTCGCCCAATAACAATGGATTTTGGGACAAACTAGTAGAAGCGGAATGCGAAATAGAGGCTGTTAGATTCAGCGCTTCGGCCGCGTTTCACATAAAGTGTGCACTCGAGTTCTATCCGTGTGAGCATCGCGATGTATTGCGGAATATAACGACCCAGTTCGGACTGGTCGTCCGCTGACTGTTTAGCCCGGCGAGGGCATGCCGATCGATTTGTCGTTTGATTAAAAAAGTTAACAGAAAGCCACGATAGCCCTGATGCACTCAGCCGGGACGCTGGGCACCCCCGATCTCTGTTTCTGATAGCCAGTCTCTGTTCGCTAGATTTACTATCATCGACGTATGTCCCCGTGTCGCTATACCTTTTAATCTGTTACTCAGCGTCATCGAGAGCAGCGTTCGCTTATTGCGACAATACCCAAGCGTAGATGGAATTTATCGTTCCCCGGAGCTTCCTGCCGGGGTGCTCTTCTCATTATGATAGTCACGTACACACGCGCATCATAACGAGGCACCCTTAAGGTTCGTCCTCGATAACGAGTGCGTGGAGTAGCTTATTCGGACAGTGCCGTAATATCGCTGGCGTCCACTTATCGTCATAGCCAGCCGGCCCTTTATTCTTCGGCGAGCTTGGAACAAGGGGCGACAATAGCGGGCGGTAAGGGCCAGCTTCCCCAGAGCTTTATTAACCGAGGAATTTCGATGCTCCACTTCTCCGCTTCTCTGCCGGCCCAGGACTTCACAGGACAAAACGTGGGCTATCTGTTCACAGTGATGGAGTTTTTGTTTCTTGCCGGAAAAAGGAGACGCCACAAACTGAATTTTCATCAGGCGGTTCTAGCCCGTCCTGTCCCAGATAGGATTTCATATCGACGCGCGAATGTTTTTTCGAAGGCCGGTCACACGGATAGATTCTGCGAGTGGCCATGGGCGAGCGGCCGCTGCGGGTAGCACGATGAGCGAAAGAGAGGGTCAGCGAGAGAGAGGAGGATGAGTATTTCACGAAGAGGAGGGCGGAACAGCGGAGAATTCAATCAGGCGAGTCGATGTTCCTCCCGGCGCTATTACCGTCAGGGATCAGAGTCCGTATATTTACTACCTGTCAAATTTCACCGGCGTGGCCGCAACGTGTTCGTAATTACATCCTGGAATACCGATTGGAAAGTCGTTTTCGCCGGCCACTCTCCTCTTCTGTGTGCCTCTGTCCCTCTTCGAGCTATGTCCCCTGTATTTATCTTGGCTCGGCTCGCCCCGCTCACGTAACAAGCAGCAGTACGCTTCCGATCCACCGATTCTCTTCATCTCTCCGACATGTGCATACAGAGACAGTCAGTGGTGTGTTTCGGCTCGCGGCGAGCTATCGCTTTGCGCGTATCTTACACTTCGTATAAACCCCATAGGTACACACGATGGATCTGCTTTCCAATGTTTCGTAATGGCTCCCATTCATCCTCTAATGTCCCTGATCTGCAGCCATGATTGGACATTATGAAGCCCTTGTTCGACGTCTCTGTTAAATAGGGATGCGAGTTCTATATGAGTGCCAGATTGGAATCCGAAGGTTATAACTTTACAGCGACAAGATTATCTGGGAACTTGCAATTGAGGGACACGATAGACGGAAGATGGAAGGCACAAGGAATGAAAACAGGACGGACAAGACATTTGTCCAGATGCGACGGTGTCGGAAAGCAAGAGCTGAGATAAATACGGAAGTAAGGTGCGCCGTAAAACCGGTCGAGAAATAAAAAGGTCGTCCTTCAGCTCGTGGGCTGGATCGTTTCGCAATGGGGATTACCTATGGCACGTCAGATAAAATAGCTGCCGCCATGGCTGACACACCGTACTTTCCACCCGCGAATCGTCCTCTATTGCACTTGTACTCTCTTTCTCACTTCCGCTCGTTATTCTCTTTCTCGGAAAACCCTAAAGGAGGAATGGTGCCTCGTCGCAAACGAATCTCGAAGTGGCTTCCTCGAGCTTATCGCCGATTGCTTACGGATTGTAAATACGATGGCATGTTCGCATTGATTCGCATAGAGAACTGTGATTCATCTTTAAAGAGTTCATGGAGATAATCATGGATGACTCGTTGTCTGACCTATGCGAATCATCAGCTTATTCTGAAACTGTAATTCAGTACATGGAGCTTCCAATGAAGGAAGCATATTTGACGATAGGGCATGAAATTTCGCCTGCCGCTTTCTGCGTTTGACTGGGATGCGCGTTCGGTGCTTTACTGTCGAACTACCTAATCTAATGTAGCGGCAGCCTCCGCAGGGGATTCGTGAACCTGAAGTTTCCCTTGCCGCTCCAGTAATTACTGCCCCCGGCAATATAAGGCTGAGCTCGAATTATCGTCGTCACAGGTTGCTGCCGGATCTTCATCCTTGCGACCTATCGTTTTACCCCCTCAACACGGGGTGCTGCCCCTAATTTCCAAGCTTTCCGACGTATTCACGAATTCTCCAGCAACTACACTGATTTTATCGACCACCACTCAGGAGAGAAATCAAAGCTTTCCATTCTCCGTTCTATTCTATACGTGGCTCCTATCATTGCCAACAATGACTTCTGGGCGGAAGCATCGACGCGTCATGATGTCAGCATTTTAGATATCGCGGTAGTACTTATAAATGAGTGTTCAATCTGGATTGTGGCTGCAAGGCAATCATTAGCCCCAGTTATCGAGGCGTGGGCTAGTGATTGATGCCCGGCACATTCGCAAATGATCAAGTTCCGCAGAGTCACTCGGTTTCCCGTCTATTATCGGCCATTGTAAAGCATTCGTCGAGGACTATTGCATGGCATCGAGAGTTCTCCGACAGAATCCGGCGCCTCGTTGGCTAGCAATCTTTCTCTTAATCTCTGGCAGGCTGTTTCGAGTTGCACTGCACCCCATAAAACCGCACGCCAAGCTGCACTCTCTTCTCTTTCTCTCTCCATCGTCGTCTAGTCTCACAGTCTTTCATGGCGCTACATTTAGTAAACTGTAAACTACAAGTTTATACTGAACTTTTTATAGTTGCGGCCGAACCTGCCGGCAGTAAATAATGTTTTATTGTGGCAAGTCGCGCGTGTCGCGCGCGGGCGCAATGTTCGCTCGGTTCTTCGAACGCATTGTGGCTGACTTCAACTTCCCACCAGAGCGACGGTCCACCTCTATCTCGGTCAGTATCAGCCGCCACCCTAAATAAATTTGATCACCGATTTTGTTCCCGCCAGTTTGTGGTCTTTGTGTACGAACTAGCCAGACTTCCAACTTTTGCAAGCCCCCAGTGGAAGCTTTCATGCTCGTTTTTACAAAGCGTCTCGATACGTTTTTGATTAATGCTTTGCCATTCTTCAGCAAATTGAGAATATACTTCAACGATATCCATTGTACTGGTTCACGATCTTTCTCCAATTATGCTTCAGAGCTCTCCCGGATTAATTACGGGAGGGAAAAGCATCTTAAGATTTCACTTTTGAGAAGGCCGGTACTCTCGGTAATGACTAATTACCGCCTTACAAAGCGTAATCCGCGGTGCGCCAGGGTGGCAGCGTAAAAAAGTTCATATCTTCGCGAATGGAGCCATAAAACTCGGCAGCTGGCCTTGCGCGAAGATTTAACTGTTTCCCAGCTAACCAGGTAAAATACTACCCTCGCTAAAGCTGACACTAGCTCCAGGGCAAAGTGCAGTTCAACGGGAAGTATAAAGTTCGTCCTCCGTTTGTTCGAGATAATCCAAATCCGGCCTGTAATTGCCTGCTTGTCCACAATATTTCCTGTCTCATGTAGCTTCGTAGAGAGAAGAAGCACTTTTGACGAGATCGCGTATTACAGGATACGTGTAGGCCTATATCGGGCAAACAAGCTTTGGCGAGGGGTTACAACATAGGACAAGTCGATGTTGGTGCAAGCTAAAGCAGTGCAATTGGGGCAGCTTGTCGCGCAGAGAACTCCAACGGTGCAAGGTACAGCAGCCTACATCTATCAGGAGGTGGCACGAGCTGGCGGAGAACGAGATATCATCCAGTGAACAATTCCAATCAATTTGAGGCGGATGTACGCGCCCGATCTCTGTCCTCCGCCCTTTCCAACCGACTCGCTCACCCTCTCCTCTCTTTTCTCGGACGAGCTGTGCGCTCGCGGAGGGCGGCGATATGCTTGGTCCTCGTAGCACACACATACATAGTCGAGATATTCCTGTCTCCACTGGGGTGTACCTGCTGCTGCTCTCTATAATAGACCACGAATCGAGATGCCATCGGGACAATCGGATTTGTCCTTGTTCCTGCGGCTCCGCAGCCCGAGTTAATCGTTTCACCGACCGCACAACTGTTCCCCCACTCGAGCGCACAAACACCGGAGTTGTTGCCGGCACTGTCCTCCCCGTTCGAAAGAGTGTAACCCTCGACTTTACCCCGGTGATCGGCACCCTCCTACGGGGATCTGGGTCACGCGGATTGCCCTGTTATTATCGCCTTTACGACATCTCCAACTTCGTCGAGGCTGATTCATCGTGTCCACGAGTATACTTGCTGTCGTTGGCGTCCTTCTATACATATACATACGTATATATCCAGCGTTGTTATTTCGTCGAAACTTTCGTAAAGGGATTTTCCACAGCACCCCGCGCGCAAGATAACACAGCCATAAATAATGTATCCTGGATACCAGCCGGCATTCTTTTCGCGCGCTTTCTCTTGGTCTTGGGATTAACGGGATTTATGAAGTTCCCTTGGATGTGGGCAAGTTTCGCTTTATTTACGGCACGGTGCCGCTCGCTCGCTCTAGTCAGAAGTAGCTGGTCGTCAATGCTATATATCCGCTGTATTTTCGTTCTCAACTATAAAGCCTGATGTTTAACGCAGCTTCAGTTAGCCTCGCAGGAACATCGCATTCCCGACAATGAAATATTTACGTTTCCTATTGTACGTTTGAGCGGGTGTGCGCGCGCTATCTCCGCCACGGAGAAAAAGCGAGACATCATCGCTGCGTGGAACGTTACGTCGTTTATGAGGCCGCTCTTCTCTCGAATATCAACGGGCATTCGCACACACAGAGCGAGCCGCACCGCCTGTTTACAGCTTCAAAGGTTCTCGCTGAACTTTTCATAGAACGCTGCGGGGGGTAAAGCTTGCTGCCATAACGGGTACACGTGTACGGAAATGGGTGGGCGAAGCTCGCGCGTTCTTCTGGAGCGAGAAGGCGCTCTTTAATTCAGAGCAGCACGTGTCCGATGTAAACTTCGCCGTGGAATTATACAAGTGAGGGCCCGCGCGCAGTAGGAAGAAGGGGCGAGGACGAGGGTGAGGACGAGGGCGAAGGCTCGACGAGCAAGGGGCAATAGGGCAATTCGTCGGGAGCGAAATTGCAGCCGCGGCAATGACAGCACGAATTCGAAATAAAGGAGATCCGTGAGAGAGTAGAAGAGCGAAGGGTGGCGAAGGGGGGATGGAGGATGGCATTCGATGCTCTGTGAGAGGATCTTCGATTCCACTGAGCTCCTTTTTCTCTTCCATTTGGACGCGAGCCGGAGCCGCCCGGGTGAATTTACAAATATACGAGAGAGCGAGATACTCCGCCAGTAAGAAGAAAGGATTACGGGTCAAGGGGGAAAAGAGCGGGCCGGGATGAAAGTGTGCTGGGAAGGTGAGGGGAGCACGCTGAGGGAGGCGGGAGGCTCCGTCTTGGTTCTGTAGAAGGTGAGAAAGGACTTAAATAATCAATCGGCTACGGAAGCCTGTTGGCCGAAGGTAAAAGCCCACAGGTCTGGCCCATCCAACCCCCGAGTGTTTGCGGATCCTTCTATCGTGTCTTACCCTTCCCCCTTCGTCCCTCTTACTCTGCCTTCGCACCTCTTTAGTATCAGTCCTCATTCTCCGTGCAACCTTCCGCTTCGCCTTACTTTTACCGTCTCTCCCTAACGTTCCACTGCTCGCCGCCGCAACCCAGTCCGCACAAAGAGGGCTTCGAAGTTCAGTTTTATGAGCGCGTAGCCCAACTTACTTGGTTTACGGCAGCGAAGCTACCACCTACCATCGTGTTCCTTCGCTTTTTTTTAAACCTCGGCCTTCGCATGCCACCGAGATAGCCAAGTCCATTTGACGTACTTACTAGTATCTTTCATGAAATTAGTCTCAATAGTTTAAAGGTCTCGGAACTTCTAATACACAGGGGACCCGCGGACAAGCCTCAGGAAATAGTTAAGTACATCGTACTAATAGTTACTACTGTACAACTAGATCAGAAACTTTATTTCTTTCTCTCTGATCCATTGGTTTTCAGTGGGGGATGCTTGCTCAAGGAGGAGAGGAAACGTAAGGGGTAATCATAGTGGAGAGTAGCGTATGGGCAAGAGATTCGTGACCACAGGAATAACACGGGAAGCAGGAACCACTTAATTCTACGCGGCGCTCGGGTTAATTTGGAAAACGTGCTTTCCACGACGGTCGCTATGGAAATGAGACTGTTTGTCCTCACGCTCCTTTACTTTCACGACACGACTTAATCTCGAGGAAAGGCAGGGCGGGCAGACCTACATCCGGGCACGAATCTTCTGCCTCTCGTCCTTCACGAAGAGGAGAAAAAGAAAGCGGCTGAAATTAGGGCGAGTGGAAGACACGTAAATGCGCTCCTAGGCTAAAAGGGCTGTCGTCTTTTCGGAATGGCCGAAACAATGGTATCCCACAAATAGTCCGTCTCTCACACACGATCCACCGAAGAAAGTGGAATGAAAGAGGCACAGTACGCGTCACGATTTTACACAACTAATTTTATTCCTCTGAGATAATAATGAGGATAATATTCTCGGTTTCGGTCTTTGGTAGTCCGACAATCAGCTGCCGGCAGTCAGAAACGTTTCCAAGTCGTAGAGGACATTAAGAACGTTAGTCCGGAATGGCACGTTAATGCGCAAGTGTGTCGGCGAACGAGAGAGGGCAATGAGGCGTAATATCAGACAGATTTCAAATACGCTCTTTCTCCCCCTCGTTACTTGGAAGCTCCAGTGCCACCACCGCTCCAGTTTTCCATTCTCACTGCCGCGGAATTTTAATCGCACCACTTTAGCAGCTAGTCCGCCGCCCGGGGGGTTGGCACGCCTCCTCAGCATCCAGCGGCGTTTTTCTGCCGGTGAATTAAGTTGCTACTCGAGTGAAGTGCTCGTCCCGCGGCGGAAAAGAGAGTATAGTTGCTGGTGGAATCAACGTTCAGCGGGCCGAGCGGCGAAACAGGTTCTGTGTTGCCTGGGACTTGGCCATCTTCTCCTCCCCTTCCCTTTCGCTTTCGCTCTCTGGCATTTGGGAAACTTTGTAGAACTGGGCCTCGCAATTCCTCGGCGTAGCTCCTTCGTATCAGCGGAAGATTAACGTGCTACTGACGCAGGGACGGCCTCGCTCGGATGAAAATTAATCCCGGCCAGCTTACCGCGATTTATCCCACGCCTCGTAAACTCGCCGAGAAAAACCACGCGGAAATTCCGAGTGTTACGAGCACGCGCCAGCTAGCTGGTGCGAAGCTTTCCTCGGTCACCCCTCATCACAGTCCCAGGTATCGCGGTGAAAAGGGCTGCGCCAGAGGAGGACGTTTTCTCTCCACTGTACTATTCCGCTTTTTGCATTTGCATTTGTGCATAGCGTTACAATTTGGCGAATTGTTTAGTCCGAAGAAAGTAATTGCAGAATTTTCGCGGAAACTGCTGCTATATCGCCGCGAAAGCAAAGCTGGTATCTAACGCCACGAGCAACTGTGACTTTATATACCAGCATGCATTAACATGTTCCAGCAGAGAGCACAGTGTACCAAAGTATATTTCAAGGCAGGAAAAGCCGTTGGCCGGCTTGACCCCCACGAGGTCCACGATACCTTATGTTTACACAGGGATCAGACCGGATTCGTTTTGGCGATGCTCGCATTTGCGCAAAGTCTTATTTACGTGTGCCTGTGGGTGGATCGCATGAAGTGCAGAGATGCTCTGGTATGGGCTGGAGAGGCGACTGCAAGGTGTGTTTGCGTTCCTTGGCATAACTCTGGTTCCTAAGAGAGTGACTAATGGTGGGCGTGCTTACGCGGTGCGTGCGCCACTGGTGATAAGGCGACCACCGAAATCTAAAGACGCTTGACGTCGCGACACCTTCTTTCCGCCCAGTGGCTGGCACTCTTCCCCGAGTTCGTACTCTGCAACCACTCCGTCAGGCTGGCGAATACGTAAATAGCAAGCGAGCGGGGAAATTTCACGCGCCGTTTGTCAAAGCCATATTTATTTCCTCGTTTCGCAGTGCAGCCAGCCACCTTTCTGCCCCCGAGAGATGTTCGTACAACGCTTGCACGCGTAATTAATAGCCAGCGAGTTATTGCTCGTCGACTCCATCATCATACGATTCAAATGAGGAGCACTGGAAATTATACTCTCGACCGGCTCTAGTAGTTCGCTTCGTTTTTCACTCGCGAGCGATCGCCTCTTTATGTTGTACATTAAACCGAGGCGAAGCTGCTTCACACGCAAAGAAGTCTATTTCACTTGCAAAAGAACACTCAGTCGGTACTGGGGATACAATTAAATTCTAATACCGGCGGCTCTATCTTGGGACGATTTCCGCGGCAGGCTCCGTCGAGTACGAAGCATCATTGGTTTTAAGCACGAGCAGTGATTTTCCGGGGCGAGCAATATTAACAGGCAATCGAGCGAAGAACGAGCCGGCCAGGAGGTGGAAGTCGCCAGTCGCCAGAGGTAGAGGCAGAAGTGGCCGGTACACTTGTCCAATAATTCGCAATCTTTAAGAGTCGTTTGGTTGATTGCCTCGATTGAACGGTTCGCTGCCGAATCCCCCAACCCCCCACAGCCCAGAGGGCAATGGAAGTAGAAGACGACGGGTGGCACTGGAAATTGAATCGTTCAATTACCGTCGAATGTGACCGGCCGGAAAGAGTCGTTTGCTACGCTGTTGTACCCTCTTAAAGACGAGGATTGCTCTTATGCGACAGATTTCTACCGCGACACGTCCAACGTTCCTGGTGTTCGTTTCGTTGCTCGATCACCAATCATCTTTCGCATTCAAACACACGCTTAAACGTACATAAATCATACTCTACTTTCATCGTTGAACTTTTAATACTTGGGAATATCGACCGCATTGCTCGAGCACGCGTTACTTAGAGCGAGTAATTTGATTTGTTGTACATGGGTAATTGAGAACCGCTCGAACGGGCATACTCGTTGCCGCTGAATCCTCTGCGAACATAGATTACCGGCTGCGCATACTCACGTCGATTCCGATTTGGCCACACAAGCCATTGAAACGCACTTTATGTCGCCGCTCGTGAATTTAAAGGTAACCTAGTCTGTGATTATATCCCGCAGGATACGATACATTGGGGCTTAGTGCGATTAAAACAATTCCACTCTAATAGCACAAATAGGGGCTCTACTAATTATCCAAGGAAGGAGGGATCTCTCGTGTTTACTAATTTTATTTTGTTTCAGCCACTAATAGAACGCAATTATTGAATTGCCGAGAGAGGAACATTTTCGGGATATTAAGGACGATTTAAATCAATCTCATTTTTAATTACTATTCGATAATTCGTAAGTAGAGCCGATCAATAGCGCTCGAGCGAACAGTATTTCGCGTGTCGGTGGTTAAATTCGCAGCGATGCTGCGACGGGAGAATTTATCGGTTGTTCTTGAACTGACAATCGAGGAATAATTCCCTTAGGCAGTCAAAAATATTAGCGTTCTGTACATTGCCGGATGTCGAGAGGGTGGATGAGGGGGGACTGGTTGACTGCTAGTGACTTCCGGCCTGCGGCGGGTGCCTCGATAAATAAATAGTCGATCGGCGATCGGCTGGAATTATATGAGGTAATCATTAATCGGCTTGCAATAGCACGTTGCTCGCAATCACGTCCGAGTTTCATTGTTTACGGAGCACAATTGTCCCACGGCATTAATTAATGCGCCGACGGCATATACACACGATTAGCATTATTAATGCACGATGGTCCAGCGCTACCGCCACTCGCCCCGAGTGTACCAGCTACGCGTCCGGCCAATAAACGATTGTCTAGCTCGTAATGCAGGATTCCGGCTTTTCCACACTGCAAACTTTATTGCCAAGCATTATGCGCTACCACCCTTGCTTACCCGGCGCATCCTGGCTCCAACGGAGGACCCCGTGAATCCATTGCGAGCGGAGAAGATTTAGGGATTATCGTATACTGTGCTTTTTACCCCGCATCGTTCGCTTCTTTTATACACACTGCTGGCCGCCAGGACTCACTAATTAATGCGCTCACCAGCAACTTGATACCGGATCTGTATTTTCCTATATCGCTTGGGATCATAAAGTCCGCCATGCATTGCGATTCTCACTATTAGAACTCTGCTTCTGTGAACGAGTCGAGCAAATTGTTCTGCTACAAATGCAATTCGCGGATATTAGTGTGGAATATGATATCATTAAGAAGCGATATTTCCGAATATTGTCAAATATCGTTTGGTTCGGTGGAATTAAGGGCCGTAGTTCGCTGGATGAAGGAGTACTTTTGTCGGAGAAAGTTAATAATACTTCACGGGCTTCGTCTCAGGAAGCGGAGGATCACGGACACCCGATGCCGCGCTGGACCATTTTTCCACGGTGAGGCGCTTCCAATAATCTCATTAGTTTCCATTACGGATATTGCAACGACTGGATGGTCGATGGCACTCCACTCGATCAGCCGCGCGTTCCTTTCCACTCGGGCGGGCAGGCGGTTCTTGTCGAATTAATTGCGAAAGAGATATCCGTCACCACCATCCCTTCTCTCCACATCCTCGCCCATGGTTATGGGCTTCATCTTTCTCACGCATCGTCATTCTTGCGGCATTCCAATCATCCCACAATCTGTATCGTGTGCAGAAGCCTATCAATTCGATATAATTAATACAACCACCAAATACCTGTTTATATGATACTGTTTCCTATTCATAATTCGCTTTGTAACCCCTTTCGAGTGCGGCTGAGTGGGTTCGAGCTCGACTAGTATGATACTCAAATGGAATAGAATGCATCTCTCAAGGAAAAATTCCTCGAGAAAAATGTTTCGCGCGCAAAACAAGTCAAGTTGGAAGGATGGATTTCACGGGAATACCCGGAGCGACGGATGCGTGCATAAATATGGAGGAGTATTTGTAGTCTCGAGTAAGAAGAGGTCGCGCAAGGAAGGAATGCCGACGGTGGTCCCATCGAGACTCCCAGGCTAAACTCGTCCTGGCATATAATACATACATATTTGGACAATTTGTAGTCCGAACGTGGAGTATGACTTGTCATCTATTATAGGCTGGTATAAGCTGGCTGGAATCTCATTGAGCTGCAAATTCATTGGTGGCGCGTTTCACGCGTAGATAAATCTTCAAAAAAAGAACGCAAGGCACAGAGAGAAGTTGCGCGTGTGCCGGGATATCATAGTCCCTGGACAAATGCAGGAAGCTGGACGGCAGCGGCATAAAAACGGAAACGAGTCCGAAAGAAGAGAAAGAGGGTGCTGGCCGGCGGGGGCTCCCAGTGACCCGCTTATCACGGAAGAATGGTGAGGCAAAAAACGGACGGGAGATCCGGAAAGGGCTGTGGAGCGGGGCATGCAAGAGGATGCGTGTGTCGGATAGCGGGCACGAGGAAGAAGAAAAAGGGGGCCACGTCTTCGGTCGCCAAGCAGGCAACCCTCGACGAATATTTACGCGTTGCTACGTACCTAGATGGTGTACTATGGGCCATACTCTTGCGAAATATAAGAAAAGATTGCATAGCTGATTTATGTAAATACGGTTGGCCCGCGGATAAACGGCTTCTCCTGAGATGGAGGGTGGAAAGCCGCTCGGAGAGAAGCGAATTCGCTGGCAGCGCGAAATGGAAAGGGTGCTGCTCTCCTATCCAGTGGGACCACTGGTATACTGGTGGTGCGAGGACTCGCCGGTAGGAGAAAACGCCCGACGGGCATTCGGGGAGTAAATATTTTTCGACATCCTCACTCGCGTGGGATTCGCGGCAGTTTATCGCATTTCGCGCCTAGCTGCTTCGACTTGACTCGACCCGACTCCACTGCCTCCAAGATGCTTCTGTGTGTCATTCCCTGGCATACAGAAACGCCGTCACCGCCGCACCATCCCCCGAACAACCAGGTCACAGGAGACGAGGGAATAGCGCAGAGAAACGCGAGGAAAGCAGTCGAAAGGCGAGTCGGATGTGAGTAGTTGTGTGGCGGCACAACATATACTGCACTCTTACCGACACGCGTATTTTACTGCCGGAGTCACGACCCAGTCAATTTGTGATTTCACTAGATGCTCGTTCCACTACATACACTGTAAAACTTTAAATAATCTCAACACGTAAACAAGTGTGTGTGTGTGTGTGTGTGTGTGTCAGAGAGAGAGATGGAAAGAGAAAGAATCCTGCTTTTCCACCTTTCCTGCGGAAAATCGAGACACGTACAGTTGCACACGTCGCCGGCATGGCATCGGAACGAACTACCTGGTAATTGAAAGGGGCAGGTCGCATTGCAGAATTTGCAGGAAAGTGCTTAATCGTCAAATGGTTGGCTGAGCGTCATGGTTTTCGGGACTCCCTGCCGTCGTAATTTCGGAACATCAGAGGAGAATCGATAATCAGTGCAACCCGGCTACCTGTACAGATATAACTCTCTACTTTACTATTTACGATTTCTGGAACAAAAATAGAGATAATCTCCATAAACGTGTTTCTTGATTTCTTAGTTGGGAATTTCATAAGATAGTCGAAACGACGTTAGGCCCAATTAGAGGGGGAATGTATTATTGCAGGAAATTACGAGGCTGCCAAGACAACGCCAGATCGTGTCTCAAGCGTGTAGAGCGTAATTGCGAGACACGTGACTATGCAACTTGCATCGCGAAGAGAGAAGGGAGGTGCGGCGGATTAACGCAGAGGGTGAGAGTGGGTTTGTTCACGCCGATCGCACTTGGGATTGTAAACGCGCGCACGTTGGGCATGCACGCGTCTGCTTTAACATAATGCATCGAGAGAGCAGACGTTGCTTTGATGTCAGCTATGAATTCCAGAGCTCAGAACCGGGAGACGCCAATGCGAGCAAACATCCTGCAAGTGCCGCGGCTCCCTTCCGCCAGGATCTGCTCGTGCCCTCCGCCTCCACACCAGCAAAGGCGGCGGGCGGATTCCTGCGGGTCCGTGGCGCAATTGCGACCGAGAGAGATTGTTCGTGCGTTAATCCACCCTCCTCGCCTTTCGCCGCCTCTGCCACTCCAATGGTAGAGCATCCGCAAACCGTACACTGAATTCTAATTGAAGGACTTCGCAAGTACGCTCAGCAAGAAGAACCTCTCGACGTTATAGAACACAGTATCGACGGACTCGGAAGATGACCAGATACTTCTCGAATTTATTCTCTCAACTGTTGCCTCCTTCTCCTCCTGACCCCTCCAGGGACGCGTAAGGGTGGGGGTGTATCCCGCGAATTCTGGAATATACGTTGAATTGGCAACTTGCGCACGTCTCGAATACCAATCCAAGTGCTTCGCTTGCTTTCTCGTAGGATTTGTTTTAGTTTAGCGGTATAGCTGTACATTCAGCCCCGGTAGCATCAAGGCTGAGACGGATGAATAAGGGCAGTCCATAAGTTGATTTGAAGATAGTTCGCAATGAAAGGCAGCGTGTCTTTGCGAGACACTGATAGGAGAACGCGGTATGACTTGAATAGATAAAATAATTAGTATCGTGCTTCTTCCAAAAAGCATCTACTAAGTAAAGAACAGAGAGCGAACGACAGGGCGAAGGAAAGTGAAATAAGCGCTGGAAGAAGCGAAGTCTTCGAGATGGTACATCAGGAGGTAGCAGTGTCTGCGATAATGGCATCATCCTCTTGGTCACCTATTATTATGCTTTAACCGTTCCAAGTAGTGCGCGCTGCCTCCTTTCAGTATCCTGACTCCACTTCGCTAGCCGTAATTAGATCAGTCTGTTCGGGTGTCGAAGGGGGTGATAAAGGTCTCGGCGTTGCCATCGCTGCATCAAGGGAGGAATGAAAATGCCAGCAGCGCCTTCTAGAAAGAAGCATCCTCCACCACTTGCGCGCAACGCTTCCACGGTGAAAAAGACCTAATCCTATTCCCATGCCACTGGATCATACTTTTCTCTCTCCTTTTTTACGTTCATCTTTTCCATTAACCAGTAAGGCGAGACAGGGCCGTGGGTGAAGAATAATTTTCCAAGTATCGGGCAACTGACAAGAGGCAGAAAGAGGAGGAAAATCTCTCTTCTATAGAGAGCCAATGGTAGCGGGTCGCTGATGAAATTGGAATTAGTATTCAATGAGATCTGACGCCACAATCTCCGGTCATACTTGATGCCAGCATTATGAAAGTTTTATTGCACGTATAAGATAGCATTGCATATCCGAATACCTGAGGAAGAATATGGCATTTTCTTGCTGCGCCGGGGGGTCGACTGTCTTCTCCTTAGAGTTTGGTGAATCTCTCAGCTCGTCGAGGGAAGAGCTAGGACCTCACAAAGATGTCCAGAGAGAGCAACGCGGAAGCGGAGGATGAGAGTAGAGGCGACCGGAAGGCAGAGAGGCAGCCTCTCTTCCTAAAGCTTCCAGCTCCTACTGCCGGGTCGCGCGGAGTAAGATACGAAAGTTTCTTCGGCAAGGAAAGTTTTGAATATTCAATACTCGTCGCTCTCTCTCTCTCCCTCTTCTTCTCTCGTCTCTCCCTTGTATCCTAACAGGAGTCAGTGGGGGCTGTTGCTCAAGGGAAGAGTCGCGGAAGCTTCGGCGGAGAAGGAACGCATGGAGTAGACAGACACGAGCGTGCGGGTACTCGGAGCAATTTCATTTTTCCTATTTCCTTCCAGTGCGCGCGCGATATTCCCTGGAAGGGAGAGTCGCGGTACCGAAGTGGGGGTAGCCGTTGGGTGGTAGAGGGGTGAGGATGGAGGTGCACGCCGGTCTAGCCTACAGAATCAAGGGAAAAGTGCCGCCGCAAGACTCGCAAGAGAGGCCCGGGTATTTTTCTATTCGCAATGCGTCTCGGTAAGGCTGCCGCACACCCTTGCCAATACCGCGCGTCTCTACCTACCACCTTTACGGCATAAGGCAAGCCGCTTCTACTCCGTGAGGGTGTATGTGCGTCTGTCTGTCTGCTATGTTGCAGAAGGAAAAGGGCACACACCATCGCCGAAGCAGAGAGGGCACCTCACCCGCCGTGCTCCCTGGGAATTCTCCCACGGGGCGATGCCGTGGCGAGGTCTCCAAGAGGGTTAGATGTTTTCGATGAATCGATTCGAGGGTACTTCCGCTATGCAAACTCCCTTTCCACCGGGGAGTGCTTCGTTCGCTACGTAGCCAGACTTCGCTCCCTTCTCCTCCGCCAACCTTCGTATTCTCCCCCCCCCCCCCCTCTCTCTCTCTCTCTCTCTCTCTCACACACACACACACACACACTCTCTTCTCCTTCTCCCCCACCAAAGTTTGGCTTCGAACCTGGGGACGAATCAACGGAGTTAAGGCTAACCATCCTTACGACAACATCCACCGGTACCCCCATGCAAACCTTCTTAGCAACGTCCAACACACTAAGTGCACCGGCCGTACCTTACCCTCCCCGCCCATCGCGACTACACGATAACGAGGTTCCTCTCAAATTGCTGCGACCTATTCCCCTGACGTATGATGTACCTGGGAAGCCAGTGACTTCACCGAGGTCTCTGTCTCAAGAAGTACACAGTGTCAACAGGGTGCTCGTGAATGAAGTTGGTCGACTAGAGGAGTGGAGAGAGACGGGAATACCACTGGAATATTTAAGCAATGTCTATCTCCATGCATGTTTGCTCGGGAATTCCAGTTAATGTTCGGCTCTCTCATGATTAATGTCACTTGTGCTCGGGGACAATTTAAGTTTCGAGTATTGGGGCTTGAGGAGTTCGGTACAGTAGTTATGGGACTGGAAGGCTATATGAATGCAATATGCATAAGGGAATACCATTTCTGTAGAGCGAGCGAGCGAGCGAGCGAGAGAGAGAGAGAGAGAGAGAGAGAGAGAGAGAGAGAGAGAGAGAGGGGGCGAGAGAGAGAGAGAGAGGGGGGGGGGGGGGAGAATTCACGCTAGTAGAATAGGCCTGGCTGGTGTTGAAGAGCGCTTGAAGTAACTGGAACCCCTGCGGTCTAAATCTAAATGCAATGTCACAGACCAGCGGTTTTCCTCCGAGTTGAGCGAGGAGTACAACGCGCGGAGGTTTAACTTCGGTCTGAATTAATAAACGAGGCTTTGCTTCTAATACCCGGGCTTAACTCAGTTTAGTTTCCCGATCGAGCTGTGTATACCAGCAAGCCGTAATCCGATTTCGCAGATTGTGCCCAGTGCGATACATGCCGGGCATTAGTAACGTCGCGCGGCATATTTGAGCACTTCACTAAAATCAATCAGCTGGTCCTTTCAAAAGTGAAATTAACTCGTGCTGTTAGTTGGATGCAAGTAACTGAATTACCGTGCACTACCGCCGCTCTCGCCATCTCTTACCACCGCAACTTCCGGACTTGAAAGCATTACAAGCTCGATTCACCTGAGACCTCTAATACTCTATGTACTGTGTTAACGCCGAATATCTGGCTTGACATATCACACTGCGATCGATCTTCATTAGGGGTCAATTGCATTTTTGCAATAGCGTGGGGAACAGAAAGTCAAGCTAGGGAGAAATCGGTTTACTTGAAAATGGCACAGTTACCGTTCCGGTTGATCTTCTTCGTCGAAGGGCTGATTAAGATTAGAGTGTGATAAGGCTTTACATCCTCCTTCCAAAAGGTAAGAAGGACCGGTCTCGAAAGAGGGAACGATAGCATCGCTCGTTTCTTCCGTCGAGATGTACTTATCTTCGTCGGTACTTGGCGTCGGCGTAACTCCCAATTTATAATTCACGGCGGCATGAAATTATCCCCAGTACTCGAGTGACGGCCAATCAGGCTCGGGATGGTTCAAAGTCTAGGATCATTGGGGTCTGCGAGGGGAAAGTAGGGTCCTCCGTTTCGCTATCGAAATGAAGGTGGGGAATTCTAGCAGAAGGTAATAGTAAAGGCTTCTTTCCTGGGATGGGGTATGGTGGAATGAACGGTTATGAAACAGAAGGGGCATAGTGAAAGCAGGAAGAGAGAGGGTTGAGGATCGGGGTTATAGGTACCGGTAATCGCGAGGGAAGCCATTAAAGGGCTGTTTCTGAAGCTTATCGTGGCCGCGCAGTGCGAGCTCTGGAGGAAGGAGGGCGCGACCGATTCAATTGTCGTGATAACGCCGTTGCTCCCGAGTGAAGACGCATCAGCCTCGGCCGGAAACGACCTCGTCCAACAGCTTCCTACTCGTTTAGCCTTCCCGCCGTCGCGATTCTACGCTTCCCTTCAACTTTCCTCGCCGACGACCGAGGATCCTCGCTGCCCGAGTGGCGAGTCCTTTTGAAAGTACAATACCAACTGTTGGACAATAAACGTAAACGCAAAACTCCAAGTACAACCTGTACGCTGAAACTCATGCAAACCTAAGAGATCTAAGATCTTAATTAATGATGGTCTCCCGGTTCTTCTTATTCGTCGGTTGAATCGACAGAAGTATACAGGCTCACTATATGAATGGTATCCTATAGTCTTTAATTGCCAGGTGAGTGTGTACGGATGCACAGATGAGAGCATTGCTCGAGTTTTCACAGTGGCAGCCCTTATTGGAATATATCCTCATTACATAGAAAGCCACTTGCCCCTGTAATATCAGTGGTAGTGTTTCTCAGCAATAACATGCTGCTCTCGTTCCCCGATCTCACCAACGGTCTTTCTCGCGTTACAGCTGCACCTGCTGGAAATTGCTACCTCTCCGAGGAGCGATTTTACGTAACAAGTATCGTAAAGCAGTAAAATGAAAAAGCGACTGGCGCCGTGCTTCAGCTTTCAATAAGCAAGCTTTTCGAAATATCCGTTTCATTCTTCGCCCGGTGCTTTCTGTGAAGGAGAGTTTTCCCGTGTGAGCCTGCGCGCTCTCTCGCTCTCTGCGTATTCCAGCATCCCGCCTCCGCACCTCGCTTGTATATGAATCCATATACCAATAGCTTACCAGAATTCATGGAAATGTCGCGTACACGTATGGAGACGCTCATCTCAATTTTCGCGACAAATATCATGTAACTCACTGGAACGCGTGCGAAGTTCTGTGTATGAGAGGCGGATCAAAAGCAGCCGGGCATATTTTACCTGTCCGATATTGGCTCTCTCACGTCTATTCCTGCTGGGTGGATTGGAACAGCTGGAATAGCGTAAAAACTGGAGGAATTAAAGCATGCGAGAGGAATAACCGTGTGTGTGTATTGGAGATCGAAGGTAAAGGGCGGAATTGCGTATGATGGTAGAAACGGGAGGCCGGCCATCGATTTCCGTTTTGGCCTAATAACTGTGCCTCGGATTTCAGGATGAGAGAGTGACTTCCTGGCCAAAAGGCCAGGACCCCGCACTCCCGGTCGACGTCCACGCTTCGTCACGTGTTGGCCGACAATGGGAATCGCGGTGCTTCATGCATAAATGCGACGTAACAATAAACAGAATCGTGCGGTCCTGGCCGAGCGCCGCCGCCCTCTCAAAGGCCGTCGATGGCCGGAGGATTCAGAAACCGATATATGAGATTTCGCTATGTATGAATGATGTATCCCGTGACCCACGCTACCCTGCATCCTCTAGCCGTCTCGTCACCATACATACATATATACACATATATCGGCATATGCCAACCGGTGACAATCCCCTTTCTCTCGGAAAAACACATTTGCCCTCTCGCTTGCGGCCGATCCCAGTATTCGCAAATATGTCGCTCTATATTGGATATATCCTTACGAACTTACTCTTACCCCATCACACCCTAGCACCCACTCAAGCTTTGTGAACCGTTGGATTAGGCCGCCGTCTCTCGGTGGTACACAATTCAATCGCATGACTCAGGGTTTGAAACTGAACGATGTTTACGGTCCAAGTATATTAAAGTGTCGACTAGTCTACCTTCGATCGTTGATGTGTGAATGTTCCCCCATTCTTCTCTTGCTCCCTCTCACTGCCAACAGGTAAGCGGAATGGGAAAAGGTAGAGAATCCGCAATATCAGGGGGCGCCGTTTGTTTACCGCTCTATAAACGGCCAGAAACTTTCATCGAATTGTTTTTCGCTCGAATTTTTTTTCGACCCTATCCCACCGTCACCAAGCTAGCGCCGCCGGGGAGAGCGCGTAGTGTAGTGAGCGCGGCATTTTATTGCACCCGTTTTATATTCCCGTGAATCATGGTTGCACGAGCGCAAATTCATGTTTCGCTTCAGGCAACTTCGCTAATAAATCACAGAGACGCGCCACTTTTTTATGATGCCCCATATATGTATGTATGTATGCCGGTCGCTCGCACATTTGCGGCGATTTTATTCGGCTGAAAAAAACTCGAGAGAGCCGATTCAGGGTACTCACTGCATTTCGCAGTTACAGTCGTAGTGTGACTAGCTTGTATATGATGCGATACTTATTAATATGGAATTAACTAAGTGAAAATGGTAACTCTATGATAATGCAATTAAACTAGTGACGCGAGGGAAAGATGCAATTGACATTTCCAAGATTAGATTTCCGACAGGAGAGGAGAGAATTGCCAGGAGAAGTCGTGAGACGCCGATTTTCCATTTGACGCCTGCGAGACTCGCGAAGAGCTTCCGTTTGCCCGTTTATGGGATCAGTGGAGAAACTGCCTGCGGGATTAGGGATTCGTAAGCGCTTCAAGGTGGCGCAGAAGATGAGGACCGGTCGCACTCAAGGCCCCTGTACGGAGAGAAGAGTACTGGAATGGCAGGAATGGCCGAAGTTAAATCAAAAGCACGAGAGGTTCCTTTCATGTAAAGTAATTAACTACTGGTCTCCGTTGACAAATACTCTACTCTTACTTCCCTTTCGCAATAGACTTCGCTACTTCCTCCCTTCTCTCTCACACCCTCTCCCCCTCTCTCTCTTTTTCTTTCACTTCAGTTTCTCCATCGAACTTTGACTTCCCTGTGGCTCTTTATTACTGGCAGCCTCACTATTATCCTTTTCACTTAGAATCTACCTTTGCTCTGCTCTGTGACGATACTTTATATCTACCGTCAGAGAATCAGACTGATTCTGTTTTCGTCTTGATGAACTCTCTCCGTTATGGTTGATGTTTGTATTCGCTGCGGCTTTTCTCCTTGACAGGACTGAGTCCCTAGAGAGACACCGGTGGTGAGAGAGTTTTTCTCTTGAGAAGATACTGCTTTTATTAAATAATTATCGAAGTCGAGTATGTCCGGCCTGCCGGTAATCCTCTTATATATCTTTCGGAATTATTCCACTGGCTAACAAAGAACCAAACTGCGTCAGTTATCGAAAAAAGAACCCTCGGACCAGATGACTTCTCTTCTTTACGGAGGAACACTAACACCGCCAGTCGCTGATGAGAGCCTCGCCATTTTTTGCATCCATTTGTATAGCTGTCCCCTCTTACGAGTGGCGTTGAACGAGTTTCGCGCAAAATCGACGATGCTTTCAGTCCTTTCCTTGCGTTTCTTTTTTACGAACGCACGTTGGTGAGAGAGAAGGATACATCTGCTGGAATTTTTCATATCTGTTCCTTCTCGATGGTCAACACGCACAGGAGGGCGTCTCTTAATATCGTTAGTGTCTGTGCCTCACAAAACGAGAGTGCTGGCCGTGAATTATTTTCCTAGTTAATTTCCCTCGCGGCACATTGCATGAACAAGTCGTCCGGTTGGAGGAACAGTTATTGGAATATCCGGGAAGCAGTG
Source organism: Ectemnius lituratus (assembly GCA_910593735.2). Classification (NCBI taxonomy): domain Eukaryota; kingdom Metazoa; phylum Arthropoda; class Insecta; order Hymenoptera; family Crabronidae; genus Ectemnius; species Ectemnius lituratus. The sequence goes on from OU343035.1 coordinate 10,497,722, forward strand.
AGTTCAGCTGAGTTTATCCGGAATAGTTTCGTGGATGACTCGATAAAACTATTGTAATTAGAGCGAATTAGAATCGTCGCAATGGAAGCGACTCGCACCTGACAAAAATATGTGCGAAGTAATAGTTTTGGGACAAAAAAGAGGTTGCTGACGTTTTTAAGAATGAAATTAACTTTATTATGTCTGTACATTTTTATATTAAAATGCCAAAAGTATAACAATAATTAACGAAGCGAGCATCAGTGGTAAATCACAAGCGTAATGGCACGATTGAATTAGTCCAGAGAGAATCACCTTGTGCGTATCGAACTCGCAACCGTCTCGGATTGCATTTGACCATTGCAACCTTGCCAATATCGAGAGTTTGTGCTCAGGCTGAGTTAGCAGATAGTACCTGGTATCCAGTGCAAAGATACTCATCGTTAATGCAGAAAGGATCGAAACCGGCTCTCTAAATTATGACAGAGAGTATGCCTCTTACGTAAAATGCATAATGCGCGAGAGATGCTTAGACGAGCGAAATGGAAAGTAAACACAATTAGTCTGAACGGGAATTTCCGTTGCAGGCACCGATTTCACCATGAAATTGCATTTCGGAATACGGTTAATTGCGACCTCTCATATGTCGTGGGTACTTCACTGGTCAGGTGAGCCCGATAAAAAAAGTGACTACGCATTTTGCAGGCGCAACAATGTCATAGAAATACTTAGTATTCCGATGTTGAGCGCAGCAATCACATACGTATAACGCAGTTGTTAGCTACTTCGGAAACATACTCTGGTTTCCATGTTCCTGTCTTGTTAGACACACTTCCTTCAGACACAGTGCAACATGTACCTGCCCAACTGACGCACATAACTAAATTCGCAAAAATAAAATCATTGCTTTGCAACGTGTCCTCTTCTCGCCACTGGAACGTTTGTTTACTGGTGCCGAAGTCCGAGGACTTCGTCGCGCGTCAGCGGAAAGATGCACCAATGTATCAATTATGATAATGCACTGTGTTGATGAGTCAGGTATTGATTAAGACAGCACATATAATGAACAAGCTGAAATTTCCACGGCGTGGATAATATCGATTGATCAAGAACTACTAGCATTCACAGGACTGTTCCTCTTCCAATGTTCAACAAATAAATAGTCCTTACAAGTAGAAAATTATGGATCACATGTACGTTGATTTCCGATGTAGCTGAATCGAAATACATGGACGCACTCCTTCGAGGTTCTGTATAAAAGTATCTTCACTAACCCACGCCTTGGACCGGCTGTGTCTAAAGCGGAGTGATCAACCTTGGCGTGGAAAGAGGAGAGTGTAGATCTGTGATCTACGATCTCAGCGGTTCGAGTCGACCTGACGCAGCAGTTGCCCTTGAGGATGGGAGTTACCTTCGCCAGAAACTTTTCTCCACGATGAATCGCACCAGCAACGACAGGACCATAAGGAAGACGATCACGGCAGCGGCGACCAGAATCGCACCGTATCCTGTAAACAAATCACCGCCAATAGAAACAGTCCTCTATGTTTGTACACGTCACTTTAAATGACTGGCTATTTCCCGGCAAATCCACACACAACTAGGTGATTCTAACAATGTGATAAAAGGTTTAGTGTCTGAAGTGAATTCCTGTTGTTCCTACTTCTGATTCTTTCTGAAAGGAATCGACGCTCGTAAAATGCTAATGTTTCCAGGTTTCCAGGCGTCATCCTTAAAAAGATGAAACGCGGAATGGCTGGCTACCGAGAAGTTCACATGTGCCATTGACTCTGTGACATTGCGTACCTGTTTCCTCCGGGGAAGGCACTGTCAATGTGTTGTAATGATAGTAGCGCGTGTGCGTAACCCCGCTTGTCAAGTTTTCCTTTCCGACAACAATGTGCCACAGGTTCTAGTGATCGAGAGGGGAGGACATTCCACTAGCAAATTCTTCATTCTACATATATGTATCCCGCGCGAATACATGAATAATGATGCGCGGAAAGCTCTGATTTGCTTTATCCCGTCAACATTACACATAAGGAAGGACACCACTCCACCGATTGTGATTCTCCATTATGATTCTCATAAAGTGAATACTATTTTAAAATTTACTGATACACAAGAATTATTGTTATATTATACTTTGCAATTATAATATCAAATTTAAAAGTAAAACCCGTTGAATGATCTCCATACGATTAAGATCCTTTAGATTGTGAGGAACCGGTAGAAGTTTCCTTCAATTTTTGAGATATTCAATAACCTTGGCTCGCCAATGTAAACTGTAACAAGCATGGCGAAGTGAAAGGAATGGTTATGAGTGACTTCACTTACGTCGTGTCTTGCCGTCGACGCCCTTCATGATGGACCTGTTGTCTGGGAAGGGTGAGGCGCGTTGCAGGAATAGGGAGCGATGGGAGCCGAACTTAAAGATTCCATAGGGCATAAGGGGCATCGTAATCGGCGTGTGCTGGCTGCCCTCGCCCTCGACATGGGGGAAAGGTGGGGGCGGGGACGGTGGCCGCATCAGGGGCGTTTGGAAGCTGGCCAAAGGCATCTCCGACCTGCAGGCCGTCGTCGGTGTGCGCGCGGAATACGGGATGTCCGAGGAAAAGTCAAACGGCCAACCGACGTGATTTGGCGGCGCGATCGCCGTGTACGGAGGTGGCTCGTCGTCGTTCAGCTCGCCGACATTCAGCCGGTGTTCCGCGCCAACATCGTCCACCACGATCGACGGCAACGTTATCGTTGTCACCGGCGAACCCACCGACGAATTCATTGAATTCAATTCCTTTGGAGTGCCGTAGATTAATTTCGTGGTGGGTAAATCGTCCTGCAGGATTCTGTCCTGTTTTCTATCGTCTCTCATTTCTATGACATTGGCGTCCTTCGTTTGTAACTTGTTCTGATCCATTTTGGTACCAGGTAGGTTGACTGCGATCCTCTAAGGTTTCATCATCTTCAATGAAACAGTAAAACGGTCGGTTGAAACAGACACATACAAACACGTACAGCTCTCTAAGGAGGACGGCTAATGGATGCGATTATTTGACCGATATATATCGAGATACTCCGGACCCTGTTCGTGTAGTCACTAAATTTTATTGGCAGTGAAATATCCAGCTAGTCGTTGGTACGCGGGTCGCGATGCGACGACTCCTACTTCCTCTTTAAAGATAGAGTGATCGAACGATTAGTATGTAAGTGATGTTTCATCGTTAATATTGTGCATTTGTGCAGCGAGTCATGACTTCACTTCCGGAAGGGATATTGACGGTATTATTCTGATCGTGCTAATAATCTCATTAGACGGACATGGGCCTTCTCCGGTCAATCTCAAAGTCATACGCGACAAAGTAATTATTTTCATTGGCTACGAATAAAACCTGTCGGGACGAACTTGTCCTCGCACTCATACATAACACATAAGCGCGACTTTACGTTGCTGGGCTAGACAAATTGCCGCTCGTCCGGTTTAACGAGACAAAGTTTGCATGTGATTTTTATCTCCGGTCGCATGAGATCATGGTAGAATTTCAAAGTCAAGGCTGACGTGATCGCACACATCGTTACGGTATAGTGTAAGCGGTTTCAAGAATTCCTTTGTCTTCAATGAATTTGTCGTTTATATGCAGCATTGTAAGTTAAATATTCAAATGTGAGACTGTATCAGCATTAAACTTTTCCGAGGATTCCATTCTTGTCCAGGTGCAATTTCATTTCCGAATAGATTTCCCGCAAATCATACCAGGACATTATCCGTCCGTCTTAAGTCCTCATGGAGATTCTGTTCGATGGTATTAGCATGCGTACGTGCTTACGCGCGCGTGTGTGCACCGATTATGCGGTCTTTATAGTGAAAGTGGTGTCACGGGTGCCCTAACGAAGCGATGGTGAAAGACGTCGCGACGTGAGCGGCATGTAGCAGCGCTTCTCTCTACTTCTTCGCGGATGCATGTATTTCACACGTACGACAGATTGCGCGCGCGCGGCCGTGCCCCTTTCATTAAAAGCCCTCCGTTCATTTCAGCCGCTCCACGTACCTTTTTCAGCGCGTGTTGCCGGCCGAGTGAAACCGCATCGCAAATGTTATGTCAACGTGCTCGGCGGAAAGTGGCGGCCAGAAGGTGGAACGGACTGGTCAGAGTATATTGAAGGAGCATGACCCAGGTCTTGGACACCGAATCGCTGACAGTGCTCTTGCATAACGAGTGCCAGGCCAGGACTCTCGTTCTCTCCCTCCTTCTCTCTCGCTTTCTGTCTCCTAGTTGCTTCTTTCCACGTCACCGATGCCAATAATCCACAGAGCGATCAACAGGTAGCCCCCGTCACAACACTCGCACCTACGGCCACCAGGAAGCACACTCTCGGTCTGCCGCCACTCTGTGTGTGTCCACGTGATTCACCCTTGCCTAGCACCGCTTCCACAACCCCCCTCGAAGTCTTGCACTCGATTCGCCTTTCCGTGATTTCTACATATACTCATACGTAGAAAGAATACTTGTTGCGTCAATACTTGTGGCCGATCTTCCGTGAACTTTATCTAATTGCCGGCGCCTGGCGAGTCCAGAGTCAAGCAGAGAGAGAATCCCGTCGCAGAGGCGACCGGCCTCCTCGATCTGCGAATAGCAAGTGTCGAGGATGATAATTTGGTTTCCTTCGACGCGCCAGAGTGAGCGAGCGAGCGGACGATCGTGATGTCCACCTTCGGCGATGGTCAGTCGTGCACTGCTACCACCGGCGATCCTCCACTCCTCCATCCTGCTAAGCCATGGCCGTCTCTCTCGTCATCTCGAGGACTTCGGGCTTGCTTTACTTTAGCACGGCCAGCAACAAGGTCGCCGGTACATCGGCTTCACTAGTAGTCGTGTTTAAAAGCGCAGAAGGCCGACAAGGTGCACTCGCACTTGCCGAGAAGTGCACACGCACTTTCCCGAGAACAGAGTCTGACTTTATGCAAGGCTGTGTGGGCCGAAGTGTAGCTTCTTCACTTACGCATTCAAACATTTGCTATTCGTACCTTTGGATGGCACCGCGCACATGTTCTCCTTTTACTTTTCAATTTTTTCCTTTGCTGGTACAAATGAAACTCGAGGAAATTAATAAATAGCAGCCTGTTTGCGTGCGGTTATGAGCGGGCGATGATAAACAAATTCTAGTACTGGTTTTTATGAAACTGTTATCATTAGAGACAGTTTAATCAATCGCATTAGCGAGCGATAATCTATACGAAACTAATACGAGTCGTAGGAAACTGATAATGTATGTACAACTGCATGAATCTCTCTGGCAGAGTAATGAAGCACGATGTACGTGTAAGGTGCGAAGTCACGTTGTTTAAAATTCTATTGTTCACGCGATCCCATCCGTTTCTCTCGACGATAAACAAATGTGGGCTTCGATAAAATTGTTTCATAGATATTTGCCCGATCCACCGCCTGGGGCAGCCACCGAGAGACTGACTGACAATATTATGCATTACGATAAATCTCTTTCCCCCTTCCCTTGCCTCTCTGTTATTATACTAATCAGACGATTAACAAGAAATCGAACGATACTTAAAGTGATGCCTAGTCCAACTGAAAATGCAAGCGTAGTCATTGAGCACGTGTGTGTTGGCACGTAATGGGGCCTTGGCGGGCTCTCCCAAGTTATCTTTCGGTCGACCAACATACTTGATTTTTTGCAACACCCATATTTCATAATCTGATTCCAACGTGACCAGTTAACTAATTGTCGTGACCCTGAGATCTTATTACGAGGCTTGACTTATGTCGTAATAAAAAAGACCAATTGGATTCCATTATATAATGAGATATAAGGGATTTATAAACTATTCATGGAACAAAACGGAGGCAAATGAATGGGTCAATTAGCACGTCTAGCAAGAGCGTCGACATCAGTTTCGCTCGCAAGGAATATTAAGAAAGGCATTTCGTCGGAGTGTCGTAACACTCCTCGTACTGACTTGCGAAACTTTCTTCGTTTCTTCACTGGACGCGTGTATGTATGTCTCACTATTGATACCTACGAATCAATCCACAAATAGCTGGGCTCGTCATTTTGAGCGTGGATCGTATTACAAAAGCTGTTCTGACATTCTCAAAAGAACCACAAATGAAACTTCCTCGTAGGAGAATCAAAGGTCGAGGAGAATGGTAGGTCGTACTACCAGAATACTTAGCAAGAATTATGAGCAGTATCGTCCAGGGTACTAAAGTGGAGCTGGTGTGCCATGGCCAACAGTACTTTTCATGAAGCAGGCATGCTCGCGATTGCGTGTTTAGCATACTTTCTGGCGGACAGAACTCCATTTTTGGCATAACTGCGTGCCCGACGTGCCTCCCTGGTTCCTGCTTTGAGGCTGCTCCGTAAGTTGCCGTCGGCGCGCTCTGGCGTGCCTCGTAGACAGGGGAACAGGGCTGTTTACGAATTTACGCAAATAGCCTGGATCGAGGGAGCAAACATTAGCCGTGTAAAGATAGCAATGGGCTTTTCTGCGTTCTTGCAATACAGCGATTCGCGACGACCCGTGACTCAGCGCTCTGCAATATTCGTATAACTGAACGTATGTGTAATGTATGAGCATCTATACACAATGGGACGCAGAGGGCTCGTCACGTTCGACTGTCCAAATTTGAGAGAAGTGACCAGGGAGTGTTCAGTTCGGGGAAGTCCGGTCGTTACGTAGAGATACGTAGAGCTCTCTATGATCTGCGGTGAGACAAGGGACGTCTTGCGGTATTAGAAGAGTGAAGTGTGCCATTAGTGAGCATAGCAGTAGATATAACCCGCGCGGTTTATCGCGGTCTGGCTATTATTAAAGTAATGATTATGGAGCGCATTCGACCGTCCGTTCTTCTGTCGCAGTTCGACAAGCGAATCGCTATCTCTCACTGTTTGCAACACGACACTCGCTGATGGCTGCATGGAGAGAAGCAAGACTGTGCTTAGGTCGATCACAGAGCTCTGACACACCTTAAGACACCTTACTATCTAATCCGCTAACTTGTTTGTTGACTTCCTCTTCGTTCCCAAAGCAGGTATACTCGGACCACTCCATTCCTCATTTCACTTGTTTTCATCTCATTAACACAGCTCACCCGTGGGAATACTTTATGCTTCAACAAGATTTCTTAGTGGAATTTTCAGTCACTGACAACCGCCAACGTCACCATAGAGGAAAACAATTTCTGTCCGATTACGTTCATATTAATGTCTACTCGGAAACGCCGGTCGAACTGGATTCTGTTAATCGAAACAGTGACGATTAGGGGCTGCTTATATTTAGCTTACTGCGTTCCACTTGCTCATACGACAAGAAAAATCTGCATATTGCACGTGCACGAGGCGGTTAGTGCCTTGCATGTTTAACATGCAACAATTTCGTTTTTGCCCCTATGATTGTGTATGTAGCGATTCTGATTAGTATTCAGTCGGAAACATGTTATGTCTAGAAGTAGCTATTTACTATCAATATAAGAAAGCTAGTATGTTAATCGCATATTATCTTCCATACTGCATATGTATTATCGGTGTGAGAAGTTATAGATAGAAAGCTGTTATAAACTATATACTTTTACATCTGTTTTTCGATTATAAGACGTCTACAGTCTTATCTGATGGGCTATTCTATCCTGAAATTGTACGTTCCGGTGCGAAACATGTTAAGTCGGTCAAGTGCATCAGAATCACTTAAATTAATGATGAAGAAATTCGAGCGATTGAGTGTTGCAAGTGGTCTTCGCAGCGTCCTTGGCCTCGTGAAACTCATCAGGACAGGATATTGGGGTGTGCTGACCGCAGTGGAAAGCAGGAAAGCCGGCTGCTCCGTTGTTCCAAACGCGCCTTTGTGCTCGCCGCGGAAATCGTAAAATTGGTATCGCGCGCGCGCGCGCGATTCTCCTCTCAGCGCTATTGCTCTCGCCGCCCGCTCCTCCTCGTCATTGTCGCCTTTTATTTCCAGGGAAATTAACGACCACCGCCCGAGTAATTGCGCCCGGGCGTTAAGCTACCGCGCGGCGGAACGCAATTACGCGCGGACAAAGCGTCGCCGGGCGCCGAAGTAAATACAGAAACGCGGAAGCGTGGAACGAATTTGTCGAGACGCTCTTTCGAACCGAGGAAACTTCTTACCGGGTGAATTGGGCGAGAGGGAGGGCAAGTCTGCTCCACCAGGGCTTTGGCGAACTTGTCCAACTCTAGTATTGACCAGCTTCAAGGCTTCTACCGAGACACTATTGAATGCTGAATGGACTAGATTTCCATATTCCTTTAACTGTCATCTAATCATAGTCGGTCAATGAAAAATTCAAGCTTTTATAGTTGTTCCCTCATTTCTGATTCGCTAGATAGTTGATTGTGAGTTTACCAAGTGATAAGAAGCGAGCAACGAAAAAAAATACGCAAAGGCTACTGGCGAAAATGTTCCAGTAATTCGAAGGTGTTTAGTTGCCGAAGAGTTACTACGAGGATGCCTGTTTAATCCTCGGGCATTAAGCAATGGGGAACTCACGTAATTACACCAGGGACAAAGCGAGTTGCCGCACTCCGGTCCGTGGACCGAGGTAAATACGGAAATATAATGGTACGAATTTGTCGTTGACTGTGAGCAAGTGGTACATCCATTATCGGCCGCTATTGCGAGAGCGGAATAGAGGTAGAGGGGTCGGAGGGAGGGAAGCATCCGACTACAGGTGGATTGTCCTGGCGCAATTTAAAAGTCCATTTGTTTCGGTGTAACATCGGGAAGCGCCGAGGCCCGGGGTTGGTACGTTGGTAGTCGCATTTTTGTTGATAAAATATTGCTGCTCGCTAGAATCCTCCAGTCTCCGTGTAATACCAGCAACTAGGCGCTTGAATCAACCAAATTCGCCCCTCCACGTTCGCAGTTAGTGATGCAGGGAGAAGTGAGATGTTGCACTTTGGCCTTAGCCGAGCACGAATGATCGGTATCTCGGTCATGCTTGTCCTTTATAGACTGAGAGCGGGCGTCAAAGGGTCTCGCATTCTGCCACTCAGTGCTAACTCTAAGTAATGGTAGCTAGCAAATAGCTTGATGAAGCGCGACCAAGACTCTAGGCACTGTTAAGTGGATCCTCTATTATTGCACATAGCCCCGTCTTGTGCCTGCGTAACGCTAGACTGACGCAAAGACAACAAGAGGCATTAACTGTAATATGCCAGCGATCGATGGAAAATTTCTTCTTGCTATTCACGTTATGAATCATTTTCAAGATTGATTGATCTCGTGACACAAACTGTTGGAGAGCTAACAGGAATCGACTGGCCGATAATAGGTCGACATGTTATCTACGACTTCCACTCTAATCGTACTCGCATAAATCATATACATATTGTGCTTGTCGAGAACTTGTTACCTCTCATACTATAATTGAAAAGAAAATAAACGAGAAATAAAATAGCAGTCTGTCGATAATTTATTGATGAAATGCATTTAGAAATTCGAGTTACGTATGATTAGTTATCTCATCAATCTATTTTTATTGCGTTCGATAAGGCAGGAAATTTTCTCAATCCAGACCGGTATTTATCGGAATAATCTGTTAGCGATATGCAAAAACTGCCTCTGATCACAGATAATGGGGACCTGTTGTGGAATTCTCCACAAGAGACGTGTACCACGACACAGCCTCAGCGCGAGCGAAATCATCATTGATTGCTCGGGGAACTCGAACTCCGTTGGATTACGTCACGTTTGTGTTCTTCCTACAAAGCATTTAATAGCAGCGGGGATCAAATAGTATGTGCTTGTTTTGTATCGGCAGTGCATCGTAAATCTCATCGTACTTACACGCTCGCGTATGCCCTTGAGAGAAATACCAGCGGCTGATCTCCAACGGGCCACTCCACTTCGAATACTCGGAGGCTCCGCTCTCCGGGAAGTCTATTTATCTATTTGTTTTTTTCTAGTGGTAAAGTGGTACAGTGATTTCAGTCCGTTTAGTCCGCCAATTCCGTACTCATTGCATCAAATTTATACTGAGATATATCGCGTGTAACTCATTTGTCTTCAATGGGAAATCGAACAGGTTCAGTCTATTGTGCGTACTGTGAGTTACTATTACGACAGAGTCAACTGCGAAGAGGGCTCCTGGTAAACGCAAATGGAATTGTTCTTGAGACGTTGAAAGTAACGGGTTGAATGAACGAGAACCGCCCGCGGCTCTGCTCCAGTGGCCTTGACTCTGACAAGTAAAAGGTTTGACTTCCCCTCGTTGGAGAAGCTCATATTTTGTAATATCTCCATAATTTTTAACAGATAAATAAAATGTCAATGCATTCGCGCAAGAAAAAACGCTTTATTAACACCTTATAACTAGTTTAAAAATATTTAAGAACATTAACAATAGTTGTCTTAGTATTGAAACGTCGAAATACGGTTGCATGTCTTTTACAAGACCGCTTGTATCTCCGCGTCCATGACACTCTTGTTGAAGCCATTGCTCCCAATCCAGGCTCCCTGTAATAAGAATAGTCAACTGCACGTGCAACCGCACGCTCATCAGTAACAATTCTATAAAAATAAGGCGGATCCACGGCGTGCCACGAATGCAGTGCATAACCAGGAAGTACGAGCTATCATCCACGCGCGCCGTCAGTCTAATAGTAAAATCGATGTCGCGGCTCTAGTCGTACCACAACCTGAACTCGCAGGACGTAGTGTGCCATATCGTGGATGTTGCAAAGATGCCAGAATGTACCAAAGGTCCTACAGGTTTGTACTTGAAAATCATTTCACTCAAATTTATGAAGATTCGACGATTACATTCCGAGGAAATTGAATTAAGATTTGTAGTATCAGAAATAAGGAATACCATAGTGAAATTACATCGATGGGGAAGAAATTGCAGATGGAAGGTTGTATTGCTTAACAGGGATGTATAACGGGTTTAGTTGAAGACGCGTATACATTGGTGGAAGCAAGTAACCACGCGTTTGCAGCGTGTCCGCGCGTGTATAGGCGCGCACGCCGTAGAGGAATTACCATGCACGTCAACTTGTCATTTCATGGTGGGTAGGACGGACAGTGCAACCGGGTGGTAGCCGGCCAGCAGAATCCGGCGGTTTCGCAGCCGGAAATTACGTGGCGTGAATTTAGTGCCTCGCCCTTCGACAGTTTGACTGAGTACGCCTTCCGCTAGGGCGACTTAGAGGCAGCTCGAGACCTGGACACTCTCGCACTCCTCCCATCTACCTATACTAACTCCCTATGCCTGCACTTTAACTCGCTACAGAGCATAAATCACCTTAACCAGTACCATTGGACTGGATTATCGAGCCGGCGCTTTATGTCCAGCCGATATTCATATATCCAACACTAACCACTGCTGCGAACGACGTGTGGTCCTCAAGGCGCCATGGTTAATGTATGAACTGAACAGACTCAGTGGCATGATGAAGCAGCTTGGGAATACAAATTGTCATCGTTAAGAGCAATTTCATTATACCGGAGCTGTAAATTGGTTGCGGGTGGTAGTATGACTTTATACTTTCCTCTTTGGTAATCAATCAGAACAATATTCCTTATCCTGTTGAGACACATGCTAAGATATTCTTGCTCTTTAGCACTTCTGGTCTGACTTGGGACAGGCTTTGGGGATTTACTTTCACTGCTTTCTAATAAAGAGTTAGTATTGAAATGTCTAATCTATATTTAGCATATTCCACAAATTCTGGTTATTATGTGTGTTTCTGTGCAAACCATTAGCGAGAATTGGCTGTGGGCTCAGGTGGATTTGAAGAAAATAGAATTAGACAGACAGAGAAATAGGGGGAGGGAAAGAGGGGTGATATAACTTGCAAAGCTGCCTCGTAAATTCCGGCGGTGATGTGTGTTCTTCGCGGTCCTTCGTATCAATCGGAAGCTCGGTACGAGGGCCATCTGTTATAGTTGATGGGACGCGTGTCTGTAAGGCTGCACCGAATTGAGTGGCGGTCGAGCAACATGTAAATAGTGCCCACTCTGAAATAGATTAGTCACGGGTGTATAGTTGCTGCTGCGGCTACCGTCCAGTCTATACTGCTCGACGCATCCTACATCGGACAGACGGGCAGCGGACCGATCGGAATCCGTGAATGCAAATCGCCGACTACCACTCCACCATGCGTTCCTCTGCACGTGTGTGCAGGTTGTTATTATCCGCGGCGTACACGCCACGTTCAAGAGCACTAGTACACAGTGGTACCACGCACCGATAAACCGTGAACCAGTTTCTACGAATATTTCGAGCACCCGTTCTGCCCGGAAACAGGTCCGATCTGCTGGATTTTATTGTTCGTCATATTGGTGTCGACCCGCCGGCGTCGCAAAATGTCCGCGGAACGTCGCTCGGTCGCTTCTGCCAATTTTGCCGGAAACTATGATTCTGCCATTTCTTCCTGTGAAAATGAGTTGGAAAGTGCTAGAGCGAATAGGGGGAGCATAGTGCAACAGTGCCAATAAGACGTGGAGTCAATCATTTCTCCTTTTGATGAGGGGTGAAGCACGAGTGAGAAAAAGGGTTGGCGCGAGGGAAATGCTCTGCGATTTTCGCTAGGTACGTCCTCTCGCTGGCTGAAGCTGAAACTATAGCGAGCGCCGTGGCGCCGTGCGTGCGGCATTTCGGATTTCCATGGGTTATACGTGTGCCAGTCCCGTGCATTTTTTTTCAGTACGGGAGAGCCACGACCGCTCTCGCCCGGTTGGCGCCGAAACCACTGATTAAAGTCCGGCGCCGACCCATTTTTCCTCTCTGGCTGCTCGCAGCCATCCAACCTCTCTCTTCCTCCTGCCTACCAACCCGCCAGTCCGCTCGTATCTCCCTCGCTCCCCTCATTTCTGCGGCTCTTCCTCGCTTCCTTCCAGCGCTCTGCGTGCTCCACGTCGGGCTAGCGCTGGGACGCGAACTTTTTGGCAACGGGACGCTGCCGCGTTAGTGCCGCTCCGATTGGGCTCCGTTGATACCACTTGGCTCGCTACGATCCATAAATGTTGCTTTCATGAAGTACTATCGCAAGAGAAGCCCCGCTTCTCGCCTGGCGTCCGACGAATTTCGTGGACCGATCGACCGTGCCCACTCTCTTTCAAACTCTAGGAATTGGGTTCAACCCCTCTTTCGTTTTTAATTGCTCTGCTAAATACTTCTTCCATAATAAATCTTTTGAATCAGAGGATCGATGAAGCCTCTGAAAGAGTCACATCTTGTGTAACCATTGCAAGAATATAACTATTTGGAATTGGGAGATTTTGGATATTTGTACTTTGCAGAAGAGCGCCCCTTGGAGGAACGGCAACCACGTGGCGGCGATATATTCGAGAACAATGGGGAGATTGTAGAGACTCTCATTGGGGACTGCTCACCACCACCCTCACCAGGTTTCATCTATCGGCCACGATCACCCCAATCTGCTGATAATCCTTATGTCACGCAACCAGTGTACAACCCGTCGTACAACCTGGTCGACGATACCATCGTACCGCAGATAAATGATATCGGTCTTGCAAGCACAGTCCTTTATCCAACCGCCCAAGAGGAAATTCCAACCGAGAGACAGCAAGGTTAATTTACTCTCGGATTTCTCTAGATAAATGAACTCTTTTCTCATAACTAATGATCTATTTCAGACTCCGGTGGATCCTATTGCGTGATAGTTTGCCTCGTTGCGATTGTAATAGCGGCGATGGCGTGGGTGGTGTACCTTATTACAAAAAATCCGAAAATTGTTCGAGCTCTACAGAGGATTGCGGATGAAGCTAGGAGGACTCACGAAGAGGACACTACTAACAAGGAGGATACCTCACTATTTAGACGAATGTTTAGTCCAGTCATTAATAGCGAGTCCTCGAAATCGATGAATCGAACTTCCTTGTCCTGAGATAAAGTAGCTGTTCCAATTAGATCGAGGAGTGGTTCCAGGGCCGCTTATAAAATAAAAGTGTTCGTACTTTGTTCGAATAGACCACTAGATGTTTTAAGAAGTCGGAAGTGTGATCCGATGATGTATAGAACGTACTTACATAGACGTAATCCTCACTTGGCAAAGTTAAAATACTTTAGTAACTAGTCGATGCCACGCGATGTAGTCTTATAATAGCATCTTTCCAACTAAATACAATTTCAATGCCACGTCCAAGTACTGCGGTAAATACACTTTTACACAATAATGGGGAAAAGTGTTTTATTGAACTTTGAATGTTCTATTATTCTTTGTGAACTTATTTTCCTCGTTGATGAAGACTCGTTGTTCAATATTTGGCGATTGCTCTCACAATTTACCTCTGGCCAGGCGGGCAATCGTAATTGTTCATATTTCCCGCTGGATTACGAGCGTGAGATATACCACGCTGCTGATAAGTCGATTAGGACTGGCGTCACCGCATGCATTATCATCACGCCCGGGGCCGTGGACAATATCATTCGCGGCGCGCGTTCGTCTGCCTGTGTCAGCAAAGTGTCGGACCTCGAGGACATTCGATTGAGATAACGTTGAACACCGACCTGTGCATTTAAGCGAACCAACAAGCCGGTAAGTTTTTCGTTTCGAACGTCAGTTTCGTCGACGTCCATTAACTCGGAATATCGTAGAAGCGCGCCTTGTTCATCTTGTCGAAAGTGGAGAGCGAGAAGGAGTTCAATTATGAGATCTCCCACCGTGTTCGCTACTCGGGGACAACATGTTTACGCGGCACCTGACGTGCAGTTCGCTTCTCGCGCTCCTCCGCCGCCGCCGTCATCGCGACGTACCCATCTGTCTGACATAGGTGCGACGCGATCTCCTTACGAATCGTTTTAGCCGCCTTGCAACTTACAATTCAACGAGCAACGTGGAAAGAACGAGTTTGCGAGCGATCGATCGGAGTGTATCGCTGCTTTCCAATTACGCTTATCAAAGACAGCTTGTTGGTTAAAAGTCACCTGTCTGCTGCGTGACGCAGATTCAGCAGAGACACTAAGCATTCCACATGCCAGATTCCGGCCTCGAGAGGGACTTGTGCGGTCTTGAGCAGGTGGTCCACACCGAATTCCAGCGGCGTGTGAGAGCACTGGTGGCCTTTTATTAAACTTATCTTGGCAACGGTAATCGCAATTCGAGGTAAATCTCTGCGTCCCGAGCGACACCGTCCGATAGTGTTTGGGAGGAGACGAGACCACAGCTCATGCGCGTGACGAGTCGGGTTTTTTAATCAAGAGCTATTTGCGCCATAGTTTTTTGAAGGCTGACTTTCTAGTGCCGATCGATGTTAATTTATCGTTACATATGTAATTTCGAGAGTAAGCACACCGGGCTTCAGACTGCTGATACTGGCTTTCAAGTACTCGATGAGTAGTAATGAATTATGTATACCCCTCTGTTCCTGCCTTTTCCACTCTGTCATTTGGTGGATCGAAACTACTCCAACGTTGGAAAGATATATGTTGTCCGCGGAGAAAAACAGGGTAAAAGCTCGTTACAATGACCAGCTCGCGGTGATCATGCTCCTCTTCCAATAGATGCCGACCACGTCCGGGTGCCACATTGTCGCGTGTAATGGACCAGCGCTTTTTAATTCTCAAGTGAGAATCTGATTCATCAAGCTATGGTCTGTCCATTCCACACTAGTTCCCCTGAACCAGTCGATTCTCGAATGATCAGACAATCAGGAGGGCTCCGCGATTGCCAGCTGTAAACAGGAAATCAATACAAGCATTACTATCGCTAGATTACAGGCTTGGCATGTGTGTTCGATAAACGTTTTTAGATTTCTACGAATCAATTATCAATTCTTCCGGACAGGGGAAAATTTCCTCCGCTGCGGCGCGCTTTCCCATTTACGTTCGTCTTCGCATCCGGAGTGGAGTGGTCTAACTTGTCAATTTTGTTTTCTATCAGGATTTGAAAGGAAGACGGAGAATCAGTGAGGAAAGACGAGGTGTGGTAGTGTAAATAGGGAAGATGCAGTATCAATCGGAAATTGCAACGATCAGTAGGGTCGCTCCGCCGTCGTACGCCGAGGCGATGGCACAGGCGGCGACTATGAAAGCCAGTGCACCTCCAAGTACACCGCCAACCGAGGATCAGCCTTATGAGCAGCAGCCACAGGTGCCGTCGTATACAGCCCCAGCACCGGTAAACCAGGCACAGACCAGTGGCTACACCAGTATTACCAGTCCTCGCATCGACAGCCCTTACATTGGGACCAGTTCGATCCAACAAAATCCTACACCGCCGTGCGTCGTTCGCGTTGACCGAGTCGTCTACAAGACAAGATGGAAGGATCGTAAGTCTTCTCGTGAATCTGTCGCACTTCCGCACTCACTGCTCAGTATCTTTTTTTGCGGAGCAAAGTGGGGGGTTTACTGGAAGTAGATGTACTTTTAATTCAGGCTTAATACGACATACGATACGGCTACCGGGAGTAATTTTAATCATGCCTGCATCTTTCAAGTAGTCAGTGAGAATCGACGCCCACGTTGATAAGCGCTTTGTGTTGTCTCCATGATAACTGGTCGCATGATCGCGTTAATGTTATTTTAATATGATAAAACTTGAGCACGTCACGTTCTGCTTCTCTGTTCGTCGCAGTGAAAATATCGGTGACGATTCGTGTCCTTCTAGATATTATCTGAGCAATGAATCCCGATAAACTGGTTGATTAAGCTTGCGTCGCCGATAAGGAGCGCGCTCCAAAGAGGAAGAGTCAGTTTATCTTGCGCGATTGTCGGTGCTCATCGCAATTCCGTGGATCTCACGGGGAGATCTCTCCCCCCCAGAGGGGGAGAGAGAGAGAGAGAGAGAGAGAGAGAGAGAGAGAGAGAGAGAGAGAGAGAGAGAGAGAGAGAGAGAGAGAGAGAGAGAGAGAGAGAGAGAGAGAGAGAAAGAAAGAGTGAGAGAATTTATTAGCCAGGGGCAGCTGTCCGGCTCTATTCGAACGAGTATGAAATCCAATATATGCTAGTCTCAGATAATGAGAGAGGCCAGCTTAATCGATTTGACCGCCAGCTATTCCCGTCGAATTATCGACTGCGAATTGCGATGTAAAAAGAGAGTTACCCGTAGTACTCGCATTCTATCGTATTATTTTTTCCACTTTTTGTTGAGGAAAGATGGATTCTCGTTAGCAACGGGTTCTCGCTTTGTGGTACCGTTGGTTGCATCGGATTGCAATTAATAAAACCGATCAGCCCAGACTAGTGCATCGATATTAAAATTTCCCACACGGATCAAAACGGCCGTCCGTTTCACCCCGGCCTCCCAACGTTACATTTCTAAAATGTTGATTTATTGTCGGCAATATGCGTACAATCGCTCAACCATGCCCATATAGTGCATTGGGAATATCGGAAAGTCTATTTACCTTGGGGAATCACCAACCTGACAAAGCGTGTAACGCATGCTGTATGCTTGTTTTCTGTCCGCAGGTTGCTGTTCACCAAAAGTGACCGCTGGGATATTCACATTCTTCCTGCTGATAATAATGGTAAAGCTGCTCGTCTCCGCCAGCTAGGCGTTCGCCCAGGATGTTAAAGGGTAAATCTCAGTACCGATACGCTCTGCTCTGGAATACGGCCGGCGTGCGAGAACCGACGAACGAAGTCTTGGCGAGTGGAGTACATCGTCATTGGGCAGAGAGCAAGCCAGCTTTCAACTGGCCGATCATCGTCATCAGCCTCGTACTATTCGCGGAGTGCCTTGCCCCGCTCTTTTGCCATTACTACGTTAATGACTTCACATTTCTTGGCAACAATCTTGTGCTTATCCTGTGCAAACACCTTGTTTGTCGAGTAAACGCGTATGGCCCGATCCTCATCATGCAGCCAATACTCAAGACTCGGATTCAGGTTGTCTGATCGCAAAAATCATAAGATCCGTGTCGTAGCGCAATTGGAAAATTTCTACTTAAGACTGGCGCAATGTAACTCTGTTCTATATATTATATTTACTCCGGTCGTAGCGATCTGACAAAATAAATGAGAACGAATAATTTAATCCTGCTCCGTGAAGAAGTCAATTTCGCTTTTAGAAATAGGTTATAGTCCAACTAACTTTGAAATAAAAAGAATTCGGTGCAATGAAATCTCGGGAAACATTGGGGCTTGCGACTTGCATGAAGCAGTCAGATTGAGAGCCGGGTCAACGTACTGCCACAGAGCGATGATACAAGTAACGACCGCATTTCGCCGCTATAACGTATCGTTATGCACACATAGTAGTTGAATGAGAATAGGCGCAAGAGAGGGATAAGCGGAGAGACGATGGTACGCTCTCGACTTTTATTATTGGCACAATAAAACGCTGGCTAACTGAGTAATAATTTCAAAACTGAGTACGACCGACTACCGGCGTCACAATCCCTTGGCTTAACGCGTTGAGCACCCTGCCAATGAGAATAGTGTGCGATTCCCCGGCTATTTCTCTGATTCACCATACACATTGTACAGCCCGATGTATGTATCAACGTACTTTTTATGACTGCTCTCTCACATTCACGAGAAACGCCCAGATTGAACGATGTTATAAGTGCTCAGCCAGTGTCAGCTTTCACCAGCACATGAAATGAACCTAGTAGCTTCGTTACCTTGCAAAATGTTCCGATAATAGGACAATTCTTTAGTACTCGAGAACAATGTCCCTCAAATTTCTACTCAACTTGTAGGAATTGATTAATAAAAAGGAAATTCTTAATAAAGCCAATTTTACCGATACCAACAGGTTATTTAAATTTAAACAAAAATCGAAATGTAAGAAACGCGGGGAATGAAGTTAACCTTGCAGTGGTTTACACAATATGTCAAAAGGTAACGATTAGAATACAAACCGTGGAGTTGCTGAAAATAGGATAATAGTGACGCAACTGTACTCGCGTTCCTATTTCGGGGGCTCGAGTTTACCAGTTGTTACCGCCAATTCACGAATGCAACCGACTAGTAGCGAAGCTCGAGTATTGGAAATCGATAGACAGTATTAGGAGTGATCCCATCGCATTATATGAGGGTGATAATTCCGCCGCGTTCCTTCGGGGATCGTGCGGCAGCAAATACAGCGCTGCTTAAGGACTCCTTACGGGGAAGAGAGATAGATAGAGAGAGAGAGAGAGAGAGAGAGAGAGAGAGAGAGAGGGGGGGGGGGGGGGAGAGAGAGCGAGAGAGTGATAGCAGAAGCAGTAGCAGCAGAGCTTTAAAGTGGCACTTCGGAGGAAGGAAGGAGCTCTGGAGGTAGCCAGCGTTCGCCAAAAGCCAGCGCTGGCTCTTCTTTGTTCTTCTGTCTCAGGAACGAAGGAGTGCCTGCACGAGAGAGGGTGAGAGTTCAGTTCGGCCGATTCCGACTGAAAATCGATCCTTGCCGATGTCTGGTATACACTGGGTCTTGAATAAGCGGCCGGGACGTATTGTTGTACGGGGGAAGAATACGGGAATTGTCGTTAGTTCGCCGTGAACTCACCGGGACGAGATAAAGATAGACAGAGGGCGAAGGTAGCGGGAGAGGCAGAGTTCCTGACCACGGAATTGTGGCATGAGGAGATCGAGAATGGGTATCGCGTCTCGCGCGAGAACCGTCCTCTCCTGCTAGCGAGTAACGAGCTTTTCTGTTATCGGCTCCGCTCTATACCCCAGCCGAGAAATACGAATGGCCAAGCCTGTCGCCGCCACCAGCTCGAACCCAAATGGGCTTCTTCCAAGTGGGAGTAAGAAAACACTGTTACCGCATATTGCTCCAGAATAAATGGGCCCGTCGCTCCAGGAGCACCGAGCGTCTTCCTAAGTACGGCTTTCTACCGTTCTCCATGCCTGATTATCGCCAGACTTTAGTTATTTGAGCTATTATAACCAAATCTTTATGCAGAAGAATTTGATATGGCGACTGCAAGAGATAACGTTCTTCCTGTCTTTATTTACTATGGATTACACTCGTATCTGAGTAGTATATTACGAATGTGTAACATGTTCCGAGACGCGACGGGGAAAGGAAAATGTGACTTTTCGTTGTTCACGCTCGAAATAGAATAGAAACATGTACAGCACTACACGTTGAGAGAGATAAAGATGCGCCGAATATCTTCGAATATCTTATCACGTGTCTGGGACACTCGATACTTGACTGGATCCGATGTAGACCTTAATCAGAAGGTCAGCAAATGTTTGCTCCACTTTAACCGGCATTCGCCCGCTGGCGAATGTGATTAGATCTCGTTCGGTTTTATAAGTCGTAAAAGAATCCCCATCACTTTGTCCGACTTGGTCTGCCAGCCCCCACTTTCCTCATCCCGCTTGTCCCAACTCGTTCAGAGAATTATTCTGTTTTCCGGAGCTCCCTCTGAGCATGTTGCTGAATCAAGGCATCAGACTGTGGACCATGAATATCCCGCTATTATTTCTCAGTTAATTTCCCGGCATGTTTTTATAGAAAGCAGCAATACGGCAAGTTCGCTACAGCGCTCGGCTAAAGATAAACACCATATAGAAAGGTGTCGCAACATTTGTATCCTCTCTGAAAATATTAATACGAAAATGAGAGATGCTGAAATTGAAAGTCGAAGTTGGCAAACGGAATTCTGAAGATCTTTGACACGCAGGGGAGCGTCAGTCTGATGGAGCGTGCACGGGTGGTGTCAGTGCACTTAATCCGAAATAAAGCCTGGTGCAAACCTAGAAACTTATATAAAGGAGAAAGAGTAAGGCGACAGTGAGCATGGGAGACGGGGGCGTGATGGCGCGGTTTGTTGCAGGAGTCTGGCAAGGCTCGGTGCGAAAACTGAAAGGAGCGGCGGGAGCTGGGCCGAAGGAGAACAGTCGGTTTATATGGTCGCATTGGAAGAGCCGGGCTTTGGCAAAACGTGCTCACGCTGGCTTGACCTGGCCGTTCTTTCTTTTCTCCAAGCCGCACTTCCGCTTTCCTTTCATTCCTCTCTTTGCCACCCCGCTTCCCGCTACCCACGATGCGCTCTTTTTCCCTTTCCGCAGTAAGGGTCCTTCTAGGAGCCGCGATACAACCTTGTGACAACTCGAACTCCGACTGGGAGTACCCACTACCGATCGATACTTGGCAGTGTTTATCCTTACTCTGAAGAAGGGGCGATTCAAACCACAGGGTGGAACTAACACTGCTTTCAAAATTAGAATTATGTTATAATCTTAAACGCTTGCAAAAGATCAACTTTTCAACACCAAAGAATCCAAATTTTACCTAATTAACAGA
This sequence comes from Ectemnius lituratus, assembly GCA_910593735.2. NCBI lineage: Eukaryota > Metazoa > Arthropoda > Insecta > Hymenoptera > Crabronidae > Ectemnius > Ectemnius lituratus. Next base: position 10,518,881 of record OU343035.1, read on the forward strand.
TCTACTTAGCAAGATGCTCAATTACTTCGCATCATGCATAAGGAGACTTGTTCTGGCTGTGGATTTCTGGTAGCGCAGCGTGTAGAGCTGTAATTAGACCGGCAAGTTTGAGTATTAACAGGTGATCAGGGTGCTCGCAGACCGAGACTAACCGACAGATGGAGGATAATTCGCTAAAGGGATTATGCGGACCGTAAAGGAATAAGGTGTGAAACCCTGAGAAAGAAAATGGAAAGCTGAACTCGCGGTGGGCATCTTCGGCCAAGTTCGCCAAGAGTGCCCGGCCATTTGCATTCATTTCAATTAGAGGCCCCACCCACCTTTTAACAAAGTATTTCAAATCGAGCTGAATCTAATCCGCCTCGTGCGCGATTTGCATGACTCCTCCATTGCCCTCCGCTCTCAACGTGCTAGCTGGCCAATGTGACGACTAAAGTAGCTCTTAATAGAAGTAATAGGTGCTCCCGGAATTTCACGAAGTCTCCGTTGGGGGTACTCTCGCAAGATGTGAAAAGTTAATTAGCGAATGGGATGCAATAATCGTTGGAAATCGATGTGCCGTCATTGTTGAGTTGAAAAAGGAAACAAGTAGAGCGACAAAGAAAGAGGGAGGCTGGGTTCGAGGAGAGAACAAAGTAGAATATGATGCTTTAAAAGTCAGTTACACTTTAACGCTCGACTAGACACCGATACATTTGCAAGTCTGTCATAGTAGATCTAGTGTGTTAGTAACTGGATTCTTAAATATTGCATGCACTCAGAATAGGCGAATCAGTCAGTACACGATTCACCAACAGCATTTTCTTATGTAGACCACTCTGAAAGGATATCGATATTTTATCGATATCAGCTTAAACATCTGTCAAATGCATGTGTGTAGAGAGAGTATATGTGACACATATCTATTGATAACTAAATCAGTGAAGAGCCTGGTTTCCGAACAAGGTCCAAAGTGAGAGAAAATCCAATCTTGCGTGTACTCCAGCCAAAAACCATTTACGGCTAAGCACAGACCGAAGCCACTTGCTCTTGCCAATTCCTTGAGCACTCCGAAATTAATTCCCATTTGGGGGTTTCCCGCATGGCGGAATCAAGGCTTTCACAGTCGTGTAACAATGTATCCAGCTACGCTCATAAATATGTAACTTCTCTATGGCCTTAGAAGGGCCCGTCTTGTTTTTTCCTCTTGCCGATTTCGTCGTGTGATAGGAAGTGCATCCGCTAGGAGTGGAATGGAAATGTGCGTCTTCTGCTCATCCCCGTGATGTTCGATTCATTACTTCCTAGCACTCGGAACGTCAACGATCAAACAGAATCTTTAATCGAGGCCAGCGCGTCGCACCATGAATCGCACCAATGACTCACTAGTATGCTCTATTCGTATTCAATAAGGAACGCATTTCTGTGAATCCCCCAGAGCATTCAGGCAATCAGTGTGCGTAAAAAGTTGTTCATTCTGGTATTTACGCTTCGGCTTCCAGTATTCACAGCTGCTAAAAATCGTAATTGATCAGTCGCTTAAATAGGGCATTGCATCAATAAATCTTAATATGCTGGCCGAGTCTAGTGAGATTCTATTTTTCTTGCTGACAAAAGATGTACATACCACGGGTGCAACTAAGTGTGACTAGGATTTCTCGAAGCGAGAGCTACGAGGAGGAATTTTCCTTGGCGGAAATTAATTGTGGTTTCGTGAAACTGCATATTGTCGAGGTATACGCTATGTAATACGGCGTGTACGTGCCGGAGACTTACATTCTTAAGAACTGTCGATAGAACGCTCGTCGGCACCGCCAACCGTTCTACGAGCGCGCAATGAATCTCTTTCTTTTTCTTTCCTGCACGCTGCTTTTCCCTTCAGCTACTCTCGCATTGCTGTTCAAAGCATTCTACTTTCCTATGCTGATCTCGGACAAGCTATGACTCGTGGCTGCGTTGCCACTGTTTGTTCCTACTTACACAGTACAATATTAAGACTAAGAAGAAAGGATCAGCAGTTCACGGGGAAAAAGACGAAAATGTTTGTGAAATGTTGATAAGCGACAAGATTTCACCTTACACCTGTTAGTTTCAATCGTGTCATTATTAGTATTACTGTGATCGCTTATTATAAATGGACGATAGCGGGTCTAGTTGAACTATAATTGTAAATCACCCTTGCCACCGTATTCATACATGTGCACATATACATATATAATGATTGCGGTCGCAGCGGCATCGCGCGCGATATCATTCCCATAGCGGCTCACGCAGCTCGAAACCTCACGGGATAAGCGCATTATCGTAACCTGCAAGGCGCTTATGCAACTGCGGTCCAAGGCAATTAGACACGTCGCAACAAGTCGGTTCTTGTTAGCGGTGAAACCCTGCGGCACTGTAACAGCCACCCCCGATCGACCAGCGTTCCGAGCCTCGAATTCCATGGGATAACGAAGAAGTATAGGGTGCGAGAGGCGAAAAATCAGTGCCAAAGTGAAAAGCGAGTCTAGCTGGTGGTTGAATGGGTAGGGAATAAGAAATGTATTTCGATCAAGAGTGCGAAGACGACGCCCGTCGGGTGGGCGCCAGGTAGGCAATGAGGTGGTCCTTACTTTCTCGTTCCTCGCGTCTAAAAATGAGCGAGGCAGGAAGGAGTGTAAAAGCTGCCTTCATTATGGGCTGAAAGGCTACCGCTTTAAGAGCAAACGAATAGGAATAGTTAACAATGAGAAAGGAAGAACGAGAAAGGGAGAGGGCGCGGCGGAGAGTGGTGAGGGGCACAGAGAGAGCACGTCGGAAAATTTGCACTTGATACGGAAGCAAGAGGAGCGAGGAATAGCACAAGCTGGAGTCCCAGCGAGTGAGGAGGGGCTGGCTCCTTAAATTAATGACTTCTGCAATGCTATTTGCCTTTCCTTTCCGAACTCACGAAATCGAGTTACGCTCGTCCAGTCTCCCAGGAGCAATGGTGAAGGAGCCGACGAAAGGTAAAAGCGAAGACTAACATCGATTTTTCCTTGAACGACCAAGTTCAACAAAAATGTTGGATTGGTACTTTTGCGCCGACCGATGATTCTATGGCAAGCTAGTCCTGTCCTTTCCCATCGTCTTGCTCCATCTCCTTTTCGGCAGACGAGCCGATGAGTACCAGTTGAATCGTGAAATTTCATTCTCGACACATCCTGCGACCTCTCGCTCCCGCTTCTTCCCTCTTCCCTTTCGAAACCTGGAATTTCAGAGGGCGAGGACCGGCGGACACCGCCTCTTCCCATTGCGGCTGTGGGCACCAGAATCTCTGTTTGAGAGTCGTGTCGCACTTAACTCTGCGAATCGGCGCGAACGTTTCCATGTAAATTGCCGGGAAAGAGCGTAATCCGTAGGATGGGGGAGAAGCTTAGTTCGCGCAGAGCCGAGTGGACCAGGAGCCCCGCTATGTACATACGAATGTAGGTGTCTACGTGAGTAGAAATGCTGGCTGCGTGAGTATACCTGTGGAAAAAGCGAAGTCATTCAAACTGTACGTCGCTGTCGCTACCATCGCTCTCAATGTACCTTATCAGAGAGAAAGAAACGATGAACTATGTGTCTTTTGCTTATCGGAAAAACTTTAGCAGTTTTGTCTTGTATATTATCGAACACTTGGCTTATTAAACTAAGAACAAAATAACGAGTCTCTTGTACATTTCGGAGTGTGGGGGGTGGGGTAGTTTTCTCTGTCTTGTTTCGCATTCACCGAAACCGACATTCGATACTTCCAATATCGACATCGCATTTGTCTCCGACTCGCAGAAGGAAGAATGCGTTTGCTGAGAGATAGTGGAACCTCCAAAGACATTAAAAATGTTAGGAAAATCGCCAAGTAGTTTTGTTCCACCTCCCACAAAAGTGTTTTGGATTCAACAAAAATCATATTTTTCTTTGACATTGTAAGACAATTGTACAAATAATTATATATTTCACCATCTTTGCTACATTGACTTGCTACATTGATCTTGGCTACATCAGAACCTCGAGAGACTTGCTGGGCCGTTCGGCTACGCCTTCACTACTTGGCGCGCAGACTCTACCGAGTGTCCTGATACATGGTGCAGGGTACAAGAATGGTTGCAAGACAGACAAACGGTTCTTTCGGAATTCGCATCGAGCGCTTCTTTATGGCGCGGAGATTTCCATGGCATTTTGTTGCTTTGCCAAACGCGGATTACTATGGCGTTGCGAGCTCGCATAAAGCATCATTAGGAAGGAGAGTTAAGGTAACGCGCTTTATCGTGACACTTGCCAAGATCGCATCTCTCTTTCTCCCTAACCTCGCTGCAGCTTCGATTCCAGGAAGCCAGTGCATTTGGTGGCTCCGATTCTGTAGGCGATAAATCTCTGGTGGAACGCGCACAGAGCGTGTCCCCGAGCGCACGACTTGCATTTTCTATAATACGCGGAGCAACAAATGTAGGTTCGAGTATTAGTGTTGCTCCTCTACCAGAGCAAACGTTGTGCGCAGACAAAGTGGGAAGGATCAGGAAAAGTTGGAAGCAAAGAAACAGACAAGGACGGCGCCATGGAAGTTCGCAAGCTTCTTTTAGAACTCGGGCTTCTAAAAGAGACTTTCTTACTGCCAGAATAGGGGGAAAATGAAATTTTCGATGGACGACTGGCGCTCGTATTTCCGAAATACTCCTCGCTTCTGCTCCCACGGCGACATACGGCAGCTTTGACTGCTGATGTAAAAAAAAATCACAAAATTCGAAACATCTCGGACAGCAAGTGGAGTAAAGTAGGAGAAATTCGACGCTGGAGCCACAGGGGTCTATAAATCTTTGATTGAAAAGTGTAGCCACTTCTCCGGAGAGCGGTAGTTTAGGCGAACCTGCAAGAGAGGCAATCAGTGGTATCTTCGAGTCGAAGTCGTGCCGTCGCCGAAACAGAATTAACGTTCTCCTAAAGGTGTGGGATAAAGTTTAACTCCGAGAAGGTGGGAAGATAGGACAAAGGAAAAAAGGGTTTTCCTGGGCAGAGAACTCGCTGCCGTACACGAGGCTCCTCCAGTTTTCGAGTGCTTTACGACGTCTCCCAGTTAAGTACGTGGCGCGCTACTACGCTGAAAGTGTGTATATATCGTGAAGAGGGTTGCTGCGAAGGGGTTAGGTGTCCTCAGTCGGTTGGATGGTTCAATCAACTCTACGCCAGGCAACAAACCACCTCCGTTAATTGGAACGGAACCCCAAGACCCGGCTTTACGACGGCCAATCGGGCTGAATTATCCGTGCTGCATTTCTGGATCGCTTCCCGCCAACTTCCACCTTGATCTCATTTTCAGTTACTGCTTTCGATCCTGTACACTTAAGAAGAATTATCCTCCCATCCAAAAATGTTTGCCTCCACACTCGCTTAAAACTTTACGATGATGGCAACTTACACTTAGGCCGTGTTTTTAGGTTTAACTTTAATGTAAAGTTACGTCGTGTTTACGGGGTAGATCTCAAATCTAAGCAGCCGTTAAACTGGTTGCCATTAAGTCGCCTTTACTCCGCCAATGGCAGCTTACGGGATCATTTTTTCCGCGGGATAATTATCTCGCCCGAGAATTAGAATATCGCTTGGCAGGCAGTTAAGAAAGTAAAATAGAGAACTCTTCTCATCGGACAGCTGAGTCTTTTAATAGCAAGTTAACCCGTGTTACGTCTCTCTCGCTGCTGTTCGCGCGATGCTTCTTTCGAAGCGAACTTTTCCTAGCCAGCGCACATCTTTTGCCTCATTGTGAAGTTTTTCCTCGGGCCTGGCTCTCATCACTTTAATTTCAGTAATAAACTTTTCCTCTCCACCACCACTCACCCCCTTGCCAGCCATCTTTGACTCCTCGCCTATTTACCTTCCAACGAGTCGGCAAATCGCTCCCACCTTACGAGAATTATCCGTGTAACTTAAATGGCTCCCTCTCTCTTCCTCTTCTTCATAGCCACTCGACAATTACGGGCTTCTTCGTTCTAGGAACGCTCGAGTTAAAAGTCTGCTTCTTCATCATATCAACTTCTTCAAAGCGATCTAAGCGGCAGCAGTTCGCCTCCGCTCGCTCACTAGGAGCTTGTAGTTCGAATGCGAATCTATTTTATTGGCCACTGTAAACGACTCACTCTCTGGGTACGATACAGGTAGCAGCCGGCCGATACGGGTGCCCTTAAAAATTTATCGGTTCATCGGCAGCACTTCAAAGCGATTCACCGTCTCTTTACGGGAAAAATAACGGCGCGTTATAAGTTAGTCGCCCGATCCCAGGGCCGCCTGTAAAGCGTAAAACGTCTCCCATAAACGGCCTTGGGATGGGAAATGCCTATCACATGTACGTCATTGCATCAAGCTTTCCCTCTCTGTCTCTCGAGGGGTAGTAAACATCCTAGCAGGATACAATAAGACCAAGCCATGCTATTTCATAAACAGCCTTTGTGATAAACACGACAATAGCCGCGTAATCCATTGTGAGTAACTTGAGACGATATCGCTTAATGCCCTACGCATATCTTAGTCTTTTTCTGCGCATAAAGAGAACTTCATTCATAAGTTCAGCAGAGGGGCTACGCCATTCTCACATCAGAAAATTAAACATTACATAGTATAATACGCCTGAGCGTTCTCTTCATTTTAATTTGCGAGGAAAGCTCATTGTGTCGGAGCAAAAGCCGCGAAGTGCTTTGCGCGCTTTGGACAATTCAAAAAATTGAATATCCCGTTTGTTCTCAGACAAGGAGGATGCAGTGGCTAGTGGCTGCGTGCTTAACTATCAAGCCCGTATATATGCGCGCCTGCACTCGGAATGTCAAGAGAGATAAAAGGAGAAAGAGGGACGTTGAAAAGGGGAGAGGCCGACTAGGTGGAAGCAAACGGTCTGCAATGTGCAAGTAGGTGAAGTTCATAAGGCATTTCCCAACGGCACGATGTACGCGTAAAACGGAATAAGCGACGGTCTTTCAACGTGGACTGCTGGTGTGTGCATAGCGCTTTAGATTGTGCCATCTTCATTGGAAGCGTGGTGGGCAGCTACCTTTTACGACAGGAGAGCGGCGAAAAGAATAAGTCGTTTCTGTTGATGCGACCGTGGTGTCGTCTTAACATTCTTCGCTCTCTTTCTATCTCTTACACTCTTTTGTTCTTTTCCTCGCCCGCTATGCTCGTAAAAGCCCCCACATGCTGAATCGTGCCACCGATCCAGCCCGGTTCCTCTCGGGCTTCGAGAACGACACGTTGGAGAACGACATTGGCGCCGTTAGCCAGTTCGCGTTTCTGCGAGCACGGCAACGAAATCAGAACGAGCGAACGACCGGGCTTCAGCCCCTCTGGCGCTTGCAATCTATTGCGTCGCTTCTCGTGAGATCTACACGAATTGCCGGCACTGCGATTGGACCGCCCCATTTTTATTGTTGCTCCCTGGGCGACAGTGAGTCCGAGGCCTGATTTTATAAGGCACTAATAGTCTTATGGATTCGCAACCCCTTTAGATCGACCGTTCGTACTCGACTCTAGTTCAAACACAGGGATGCAGTATGTCAATCCACTGAAAACTTTGACCCCGATCAGTCAAATGCTTTGAGATTTATCGATTGTGTCAGCCAGATTGTTTCAAAGAATCGTTGACTCCACGTTACACAGTGTAAGTTCACTGAGCGTGTTTGCTTGCAAGCCGGACGAGTAAGGCAGGGGTGAGCCAGCATCGATATAGACGCGTCAAGCCTACAATTGTAAGAGCGTGACGAGTGCTGCTCGTTGCTGTGAAATCCCACACTCTTGACAATATATCAATCGAAGCTTGCGGTGTGCATGCGCGGTGATCCCGCTGCCCGCGCAGGAAAGCGTAGCATGTCGAAGATCGTTGCGCGTAAACGCGCCGGAAATCCAACGGGGTCTCCGAATTTCAAGTAAACGTGAAGTAGAAATGAAAGGGTGGTTCCCTCGTTTTATTTCTTTAGCATTAAGGGCGTTAAAACGCGGAACGCGCAAAGTACATCTCCCGTGTTGCGAAAGCCCTCCATTTCCGAAAACCTATGAAGAGACCTCTTCATCTTGACGAGCGCCGTGCCGCACCGGTAGTAGTCGGTTCCTGTGCGTTGAGAAAAACGAGAAGGCACTCGAACCCCGTAGTACACCACTAGCCGGCGGAGTCATCATCGCTACCCTTTATTTGCCACTTAGCCTACCTCCTTTACCCGGGCAACGAGAGGGCGACCGCGCTGAAACACTAGAAGCCGGTGTTTGCGCATTCAGCGACCTTAACGTGAGCTTAGCTTTGCCTTCGCTTCGGCAAGCATGGCCGCGCGCACTCTCTGTTGCCCGGGACCGGCAAATTCCATTTATGCCCCAGGCCTTCGCTTCCTTGCCTCTAGGAATCCTCTTGCAGTCTCTCCCGCTGCTTCCGCAGATGCGCCAGATCTTCTAATTGAACTATACCGTGCATTATGTATGAGTGGTGCGGGGCCGCCCGACCACGTTCTGTGCGTAAAATTACTGGTAAGTTGTGGCGCCCGCTTTATGCCCCGGCGCCCGTCATCTCTCTTCTCCCGCTGAAATGTTGCAAGCTCGAGTATTTCTCTTCTAGAAAATTCGGGGATGGGGTAGATCGTGGCGTGCGGGGGCCAACCTCGATTCTCCGTGCGATCATACTCCGCGCGCACTAGCTCTATCTTGACTACCCTCTCTTTCCTGAAGAGGCGAACTTTATGGCGGACGCATCACGTTCCTGCTAGCAGCGATTACACCCGAGAAACGAGAAGAGTGCTGCTCTAGACGGGATACAGAGAGGAAGAAGGACACATGGGAAAAGAGATAGGAGGTCCTCGGAGAAGCTGTTCGAGTGTTAAAATGAGAGAGGAGGTCAGACCAGTGTGAATAGGGCGAGTCAGATAGTTGCGGTAATTAGCATTCCAGAGCGCTGCGATGGAGCTGCTGGAAGAGAGTGGCGAGCGTTATTTTCGGTTTACGGGGTGGGTATTTAGATTCGCTTAATGGGACATCCATATTTATGTCCTCTGTCGGCAGCTGCCGACGATGCCGTAAGTGACGTGCTGCAAACACAGGGGCTGTGAGAGGGAAATAGAGAGCGAGAGAGAGAGAGGGGGGGGGGGAGGAGAGAGCGGAGATGTAAAGAGAGAAGGTCCTTCTCGTGTATCTAGACAACACCATTTTCAGCGAGCACCTACTGCTTGGACGTGGGCTGGCCATCTCGCTCGGAGCGGGAACATGGTCAATGTTAGCTCACGTCACGTCTTCTGTCGCATCGCCGCCAGCTCAGTTTCCAGCGTCCACTGTGTGTCACAGTCGGACCATATCGCCCACGGTTATGAACACTGACCGCGCGGCTACTCTACCATCACCAGTGGCCAGTGCCGGGATACATACATTTTACCCCCTAATGTAAACCCGGCGGCGCGCCGAAACATTTCCCATGTAATCCCCGAGTGATTCGAGGCCGGCTTTACCCTTTCCCAGACTTTTAGCGAGTCCAAGAAATTGATCTACCATGGAGTGGGCGAGCACGTCATAGGATCGGGATATGGGTTCAGCATGGAACACGAAGTGACCATTTTTAGTATGGGAATGCGAAGGTCACGAGAGCACTCGCCCCGTAACTCCGATTGAGTGAGATCGCCCTCGTGTATACATCGAGCCGGCGTATCTATAGTGCAATTGGCACCACTCGAGCAGGTAATCCCATAGCAATGTTTGTTGTTCGTGACACGATACCGGCATACTGCTCGATGGGAACCGGCCGGCTCCGAGAGCGAATGTTCCAATGTCCGACTGTTTATCGTTGTTATTGTTTTTCCACCCAATCTCAGTCTGGACGCCGGCCGGCGACTGGGCGGCCGCCCAGTCGCCCACCCCGGAAATCCGATTTGTAATGGAAATGCAGTGTTCAATGCCCGTCTAATCCTCTGCCGGCCATAGTGATCCGTCATCGAGCGCAACGCGCGAAAAAGCGAGCGGGCAATCGAACCTGGACCTTGAAGCCCGATCATAACCGAGCGCAAACTCCACTCTATCGGGAATGTTCGCGCGGAAACTTCATCGGGAAACACTATAAACAACAGTCTTTTCACGTGATCCATTATTTATAGTAGCCGACAGTCCAAGCTACCCCCGAAGCTCGTGTTTGTTCCGGGGCAATTTCTCTGCGTGCCGGGTAAAACATAGAGCAGGGTTGTTATTACGCGGTGCACCGGGCATGCTGAGCCATTCTCGCACGGTGGATAACTGTACTAAGACAAGAAGTGATGATTGGATCGCAATCACGAACACATCCCACTGGCTGACGTTTCTTTGGACGGTGAGAGCGGATGAAGCTCTAAGTGTGTACGATTGTCGGAGAACGAATGAGAGAGACTTATAGAGCCACAGGTACAGAGAGGAAGGGAGGGATGGAGAGCAGTGGAGAAGTCGGAGTTTGCGAGAGCGGAAGGGTGACAAATCAATGGCGGATGGTAGGGTAGGTAGCGGCATATGAGCGCTGGGCTCCTATCTTATCAACGCATTATTCAACGGCGGAGGCTGCTCGGGACTCTAACTGCCTGCATTTGCATAAATCCATAGATCTCCGGGACCTGCTCGGCTGCTCGGCCGTGTCTATCCATCTCTGGATGCATGCATACAGCAAATTACAGTGCCCGCAAGCGGAATTGTGGGTGGCGTACCGGTGTGTCCCGTGCACGGACCCCCCAAACCCCCTCTAGCCTCTTCGATTCTCCGCGCATCTTCTCAACCCCCTTTTGAAGGAAGGACCCGAGAAGACCCGGACCTCTCGCCCTAACACGCCGAGGTGGGAATGGGTAGCCTGACAACCACTTTACTCTCGGCTTTGTATTGCATCGTTAACGACGGCCCCGCCCCACCGCACGCTACTCGACACCCTTTATCCCTAGCTAGAGCGCTGCTCCGCTTGTCGGCATGTTTTTCCGTTTACGAGATGCAAATGTTGCTCCGCGAGATTTCCATCCCAGCCCTTGACGGAAATCAAGTCTGTATATCAGGCGTAGTTAAACTCAGCCATCTTTGAAGGAAGGATTAGAAGATCGCTCCTTGGTACTTTGATATTAATGTTGATTTTCTCCAAGACTCGTTTGATCGGTGGAGTATGCGAAATGTAATATATGTATACATAGTCGTTTGTTAATGGGTCCTGCTCATCGAAGTGTTAAGACACGTTATGACACCACAGTGCCTAATACGTAAATCGTTAATCAGTAAGAGAAACAAAAGGAAGGCTCGGCTGCATCAGGCTTTCCCCGTGGACTCCGAGCACCACCGGTTTGCCAGGCTTGCGCAGCGACTGCACACACTGCTGCTGCTGCTGCTGCTGCTCGAACCGGTTCGTTAGCAAAAGGAGACGAAACTGTAAGTCCCGGTGCAAATACCGTCGATTACGTGCCAAGCGATATATATCCTAGGAGAGAGCAGAGCCCGAGTCCCCGAGTGCCAGATAAATTTCTCTGGGATCGCGCGTACCAGGCTTGCATATATCGAGATGTTACATGATATTTTACGAAGGCAACTCGTTATGCAATGCGTATAGAGGACTCTCCGAGTCACCGTCAGGCTGAACTTGCGTGCCGTGCTTGCATAAGTTACACGATCGTGCACTGTACATCCGGCGACGCGAAATGTAATCCGCTGACATACACGAATTGCATGTCGCGAAGCTTCCGCCGACGACAACCCCGTTCCTTTCCTCCATTTCTCTCCACCTTTCTAGCTTGCCGAGAGGAATTTCTCTCGCGCGGAAAATATTTGCGCACTGGAAAAATATCTATTTTAAAAATCCGGTGTAGCACGTTGTACTCTTCCTGGCGAAAATCGAGAAACACATCAGGCCAAGCTGGAGAGTAACATATGAGAGTGACAAACAGTCCGATGAATATTGCTCTAAAAGAATTGGCTTTAATTCCTGCAGTTTCGGAATAAAATACGAGCGGATGTTCTCTTCAAGCTATCAATGGACCACTAAGTTCTGCTTTGAAAAGTTGGAACCTGTATTCATTGCAAGAGTGAAATCGTTGATATAACTATGGCATAAGTGAGGGAGAGAGAGAGGGAGAGAGGGAGAGAGGGAGAGAGAGGGAGAGAGAGAGAGAGAGAGAGAGAGAGAGAGAGAGGGGGGGGGAGCGTCTGATAGCGAGTGCCGACTTCTCGCAGCGAGAGAGTGGAACGGACGCGTAATAAATTGCAGGTTTACCTATTCTGCTTGCGACAGGAATTATTCGACGGGACTGGTAGGTGCACGATCGATTTACCCGGAGGGATGAAATACGAGAGATGCACCAATTCGTTGGCTAACTGATTCGGTGGTTCCTATACGATTACCTCCGCTATTCCCTCGGCGCTGTCTTCTCACTCTCCCTCTCACCCTTCGGTCTGTCTGTCTGTTTCTACTGCTCTGTCACTCTTTCTGTATGCATAGCTCCTTTTTTTACTACAGACTAATTAAAGCCCCGAGCATAACCTGACGCATGATGTGGTTTCGTATTCAAGGCAGAAAACATTGAAAGAGTCAGTTGTTGTTGATCCACCTGATACTTTCGTGATGCTGGCAACCGTCAATCGTTTCGCATATCACACAACACGCGAAATTGTTTAACCAATTAACCAAACCGAGATATTGCTTTACTGTTATTGACACCGAACGCGTACGCGCACACTGTCCGAGGGTTGTTAACTCATGATTACCGGGTTGAAACTGGCGCCGGGGGATATTGTTACTTTTTGCTTCGAAACTTCTCTCTTCCATACAGATGCATGCGAGCGCAGTATGTAACAGAAATATGTTTTCGCCGTTAAATCGCAAGAGTTATGAAAATCTGGGTAGATAAATATTTCAATATGTAATCGTGTTTCGGTATCGCCGCGCATTACTCCCCCACACTATGTGTGGTCGGAGGCACTTGTGTTTACAGCATGCGTTGCCGCAGAGTATAGTCGTTGCTACTTCATAATTAATAAACAAACTCGATCTAGCGTCGGGCGAATTATTCAAGTGGTTATAATGAGGGAATGTCTGGCGTTATTACTAAAAAGCTCGATTAAACGCATATATGTAATATGTACACACAGAGTAAATTCAACACGCGTTCACGTTTGCATCTATTGCCAGAGGCGGAAGGCTGGTTGTTGCTTTTCTTTGCGACAGTACAAACTGTTCTCGTAAAACTATAGCCGGCATCACTCTTTCTCCAGCTGTCATGCCGCGACTTTTACTATTCACTTCCACTCGCAGCGCCGGAAGGAGCAGGCACGAGTGGCGATAAAAGGATTTCTCCGTATGCTCTTACAATCTAGACTCGTAAAAAGGTAACACCGAGTGGCATCCACCCATTGATCCTGCACGCGGGACTCCGCTGGCAATGTGGGACGACCAATACTACTTCATACCAATACCGACGTTCTACTTTACGAAAGTCTTGTAATCAGATACGGATTGCGATACTCCACCCTCCGAACTTTAACTTTAAACTGCAACAGCTGTATATACCTTGCCTATTTCCGTTCGCAACGCATTGGGAGCTTGATTGTGCACGCAGAGTAACGATGTGTGGGAAGTAGTGGGGGTTTGAGGAGTGCTTAAACCGGAAGAAGGAGCGTTGTCCATTTGGGTGGTGGGACAGGAGTATTATCGCGAGGGGTGCCGTCTTCGAAGGGATGCTGCGCTGGTAGTAGCTCAGTGGATGGAACACTACTGTCGAGTGGCCGAGTTAAGTCTAGCCCTTGCTCGAATGTCTCTGATGGCAGGGGGACGAGTAGTTAATTAACACCTCCCTTCACCCTCACACCTCGAACCCTCTGCAACAGCCACGCCACTGGCTGCACCAGGAGAAGTAGCAGGAGCAGCCAGCAGAGGGAGAAGTGGAAGCAGAAGCAGCCCGAGTGCCAGCCAGTCTTTTTCAATGTGAAAAGGCCTTCATGCTCATGGAAAAGCTCTGGACTGAACTGCTCGTTCCAACCCCACCTTCGGCCGCCAGTCGACTTCTACTCCAGTTCTTCATCCCTTCGCGTGACTACACCCTTCTCCACTCCTTTCTCTCCCTCCCGCCCCCCACTCCCGGCATTTTTTTACGAACCCTCCGTCCTTCTTCTTCCGACGCGACTGGGGCTGGTAATTAAGACGCTCTCGGAAGAAAGAAGCCGCTGCCGTGCCAAGTCGGGCCGCGAGGTCTCATGTATTTTTAATTTAGATAGCAACCTCTCTCTCTCTCCCTCCCGTTCCGCGGAGAGCAGCCCATAAGACACGAATAAAAACCCACTTACCCTGCCAGCCGGTGGAATGATGGAACCGTTCCCGCTTAATTTCTCTCCCATCCCCCAAGCCATCTCTACAGCCCCTTCCCAGAGAACTTCTTAATTGTTTTCGAGCTGTGCCAAGTTCACGTGGGCCCGGCCTTCTCATACGAAATTCTATTATTTTAAATTACCTTGAACTACCAAAGATTTAGGAGACACTGCTTGGGAAAAAGCATACGCTCCAATAATGATCGGGTGTTAACTCTCCCTGGATGTAAATCGGTAAACTTCGAAATACAAAAGATGCGCGTGTGGTTGGCTCATAGTGCAATTGACTGGCGACTCGCGGTACAATCGCCGATACTGTCCATCAATTGTGGACGCGAGGCTAGCAGTGATGGCCATTAATTAATGACGGAATCCGCGCGAATGAACGGGCAATGAACACTTGACCGGTCGAGCAAGCTCGCGAAACATCATCCCGATCGGTTTGAAGAGCTCCTCGAGCCGAGATTCGCGCGGGACACGGTGGCGGCGGCGGTGGAGGAGAGCGGGTGCTTGGTTGGAGGGTGCTGGTTCTGGAAGCTGCCTGGACCGAAGGGGTCCGCGGCCACGTTCACGAGATCACGATCACGTTCGCGTTCATGTTAAGCCCCCTGCCCCTCCGGGGGTGTAGGGGGGGGGGGGGGCGCGTTAGTGGGCAACCTTCCTTGCCCAAGCTATGGCGGACCGCTCCGAAAACGTGCTGCTGGCCGCTCTGCAATTTCCAGGCTGGTTCGCGGCCCTGTAATTTGATCAATTAACGCCGGCTCCGCTGCTGGCGTGTGCGGGATGCTCGCCAGGCCTGGCTTCACGCCCCCTCTCCAACCCCCGCATTCTCACTCTCTCTCGCTCTCTCTCACTCTCTTACTCGTTCACCCTATATGGACCATAGCGCTACGCGGAGAATAGATACGCCGGGGATACAACGTGGGCAGCTCCCAGGTACTGGACCCAAGCCTCGTTCACTCGCGGTACGTACCAACCATAAGCACGAACATCGGGATTACGATCTACCCTTCGAATACATTGCTCCCGAACGATACACTCGACCGATGCTCTCGCACCAATTAACTTGCAGATATTGAATGTCTCTGAAAGTATTGCCGCTCTCAAAGAATTACGATTGAATGTAGTCTTTGCGACTTTAAGTTAGTTTAAAAAGTATATTTGTGTTAGACTCTAAAAGACATTAATACGTTAAATTGAAGCGAAGAGAAGCATATAGACTTGGCGAATGCGGCTGAAACCATCATGGAGATAGCAAGCTCTGCAAGCGAGCAGCAGCTGGCATTGCTGTCTAGTGTGACGGGCATTCCGTAAATCCATAAAAGAGAGAGAAAACATCATTCTCTCAATTAACGAAATGTACAAGATAATCAGAACGAAATAGGAGTTTATAAAAATGCTCGACAAAGACGGAAGTGAGTGAGTAGTATTCAAAAGCTGTTGTTGCGTGGCATACCAAAATTTTGGGGAATTTTCTCCGACGCAAATTGCTGGAGCAGATGCTAATTATGCAGTCAGCAGAGACAGAGGTATGAAGAGATAGAGAGAAAATGAGTGAGTCGAGTTGGTTGCACACGCACTCCGGAGGTTCGGGCCCAGGGATCGAATTTGCAGTGCGCAAATTTCACCGAGTTAATAATCGATCGGCCCGTGCAGTCGACGCCGGGGTCACGCTAAACTCAGCCCGGCGGAATTCAAGGTAATTCACAGGGATTTGCAATGCCCCGGCTTTTCAAGCATTGTACATAGGAGAGGAGGCCTGGTTGTGTCGGCTGACGGGCGGGGTACCCGCGAGAGGGATGGAGGGCGCGCATTACCCTCGCCGTCGTTAGCAGGACGCACATGACGTCATTAGAACGAAGTGCTGCTTAACGGGTAGTTAACACATAATTACTGTGTGTACGGAGCGCAAGCCTGCCGCAGTGGTTTACTTATGACGTCGTCACGCACTCTGCATGCGAGTAAACTTGCAGCCTCCCTCACTCTACGCCGCGCCGCTGCCACCCTCGCCAAACCAATTTCTGCATTCTGAACTGATTTCTGCGGTGACGCTGATTGTCTCTGGCAGCGGCCACTATGGAAACGGACACGAGGGGTTTTTGGAGATTTGCGGAAACCTCGGTTAATATCCACCGACAGGCTTTGTACCCTCCGCGAGTGCTTCGCGAATGAGTTATTAATTAAACTGACCCGTCGGACTTAACATAGTTGCTACATAGCAATCTACTCTATAGTAGTGGTTAATAAGTCAAAATTGACGGAGGTGCGGCTACCGGGTTTATTATGCTATCGCAAAATATAGATTTAATCGGCGGTATTGTCCAGCTTCGGCAGTAATAGCGCGCACCTTGCGAAAGAGAGAACTTCTGGTGGCAGTCATGTAAAATCAAATAGTTATAATGCTTAATTCGGTTGATCATAGGTCGCCATAGAGACCTCAAATGTTAGCTCGATTAGTTTGACAATGCGCCGCGTCTAATATTAATCGAACTTTATCCTCTACTATGTTTACCAAGCGGCTGAGAGCCGAGCTAAGGCTATTTGGCCGGTCGATGATTTTTCCAGCCGAGAATCTGGAGGTACGGTGGCAACCGATGGCGCATCCATGTGTGGTAGAGCCGTGGTTAAATTATCGTTTGCGATATTAGCCAGCACATTATCACCCTGAGCTCCTCGCGCCTCGACGCCCAGATCGAAAACCGATAAGCTGCCTTGCCGGGCTATATAGGAAAAGTAAGGAGCACGGCGCGGCGCCGATGTGCTTCTGGATTAAAGGAGCCACTCGCTGCCACCCACTCCCTCTCTCTCTCGGTTGGTCCACCTTCTTTCTCCAGTTTGCGCTCACGTTTTCTTAATGCGTCCGCCGCAGATCTTCCCCAACTGGCGGCAATAGCCTAGCGCTATTATAAAAGCATTAATGACAGCTGTAATGGAGACCCACAGGGTATACAATATGTATAGTCTCGGTCCATGTTGTTTTCAGAAAATTAAAAACCCTGTTCAAGCATTCCCCAAAGTGGAGCCATTGTGGGTTGTAGTAATTAAAGACATCAATCTCTGTAACATCTTGTGTCAGGCGTACCGTGAGCACTTAATGGTATCTCTCGGATTTCTGGAATTAATCGGTAAATCAAGGAAAAGATGTTTGCCTTTACAAGAAAGTCTGACTGCTGCAATGGGATCGTATGATTCGCCAAGGATTGGGGTGTACGCAGGTTTCCTGAATTCAGATGACCATGCCGTCTGCGGAAAACAAGACGAGGCGGAATGCCCGACGTAGCACTGGCCGGAGGAATAGACGGGAAAAAGAAGCCGATGCCCGAGGAGGAGGCCGAGAGCGCTGGGCAGGAAAGGAAGAGCGGGGAATCCTGGGGAAGAAATCGAAATTACAGGTTTTCGTCGAAACGCTGGACCGGCGGGACGTGACCGAATTGCCAAAATAAGAGACGGCCGGTCTTCCGGAGCCAAGATAAATAGGATATTCCGAGATAAATGCTTACCTACGTGCTTTCAAATGGTATCGAGTGTTTTCTTCCCTCGGCATTGGGCGCTCAAGCTCGACCGACGGCTTCCAGAGCTAAATTTACCTACTGGATTCGAGATCCCAACCTCATCCCAAAGTCCTGACCCACCTTTTCTCTACTACCGCATTGCGAACGATTTTCGGCGACGTTCCGTGAATCAAATGAACCGGATAATTATGAGGACCACCGAGATTCTCTCACAGGAAGCCGAAGTGACTCTTTGGCCTTTTGATGCTTAATCGCTCGAACCATCCGGATAGTAACTGGATATGGCGCGTATAATATTAGCTGCTCACGAGGAATTATCCTAGCTTCATGGACTTTCCTCTATCTCTCGAAATGGGAAATATGAAGCAACATTACGACCAAGTCATCTAGAACTTTGGTGATCACCAGATGCTCCCTTGTTTTAAGTGGTGGGCGTATTGCTACTAGATTTTCTTGCCATAACACTTTTTCTTAGCAAAGGGACAGGGCTCTGAAGCTAGAACGACTGAAGGGACAACGGGGAGAGCAGGGTGACATGTGAAGCGGTTGAGTGTGTAGTTGAGAAGATATTAATCAAGGAACCTCTTTCGAAAATCTCTCCCCGTTGCATGACACGCGGCGGAACTTTTTGGCCGTCCCTCGTCTTTTCGCGCACAAAGCTTAAGCGCGAACATCAATCAGGGAAATAAAACTGTTACGTCCAATCGTCGACGCGAGCGGGAGGAAGAGATGGAGAAAAAAAGGTAAACTTCCGTCGTTTATCATCGGGCTATTACCGGACTCCTGTCGAATTTTCGAGAGAAAAGCTTGTCGATATCTTGACTTCAGCTAGTTCTAAGTACCCTTCGGGACCATGGCTGCAAGGACGGAGGCCTTCTGCCCGAAGAGTGTTGAGGTGCCCCTTTGGAACTTGAGCGAATTCGTAAATTTCCTGCTACCCCTACTTCAGAAAAACCTGCTTCATACTGGAATACATAAACAAAGTTTGCAAGTCCACACAAACATATTATACCGATTTTTACTTCGATTACCATACTGTGTTTCAACTCGTTGAAACATAGAATTATACAACAACAAAAAATGCTGTACAGATGCTACAATTGTTGTACAGAAATTATCTCTGCGGTTTTAGTAATTTGACAATTTGAAGATGATATGAGTAACGACTCGCCATCCACGTTAAAGCACTAAAAAGGTGAATTATTTATTATACCACTATGTTTCAGGACGTTAAGACTACTGTTTTGATATCGGCAAATATTTCATACTACGAAACCAGCCATGATGTCGTTTTGATATCCCCCAGAAGCAAGTGGGAAAGTTGGATCGGTGTCCCCTGCGGTTGAGAGGAAGGGAAGATCTCGCAGGGCCTAATTGCTTGATCGACAGGAACGTCGTCGGGTCTCGCGGACTAGCCGGAGGAGCGTTTCTACGCGATCCTTCAACATCGTCGTCAATGTCCCGTCAACAGCACTCCATTTACGAAGGCTACGCGACGATGGCGACAATGCCGGTGGTGTAGGTGTATGTGTAAGTTCTCCCCCTTCGATCGATCCCTCCACATCGTCGCCACGGAATACCGTGCACTTTTAGTGCCGTCTCAGCTTGACGGGTAAATATGGGAAGGAGAGTACCTACCGAACTCAGGAGCCGGAGGCGCCGGCGGAATTCACAAAATCCAGAAATTGCCAGCCCCGGAGCTTCTTTACGAGCGGCCCAAATTCAGCCGCTTGTTGGAAAAAGTTCGTCCAACCGACTCGCACTCCCAGGAACGTAACCCGGGTAATATGAACGTATACCCCTCTGTAAACCTCACGGGAAATCTGACGCCGGGGGGAACATTAAAACATTAAAATAAAGCGCGAGTGGAAATGGATTGTTAGCAGGGCTTTCGCAGCAGCGTTGTTCCAGCTCTAACCCGATTGCACTCCGGATTTTCAACCCATGGCGTACATTGTAACGACCGCACCCTGAGGAACATTGTTCAACTCGAATAGCTTTTATCGCAAACACTCGTTTAATTGAATTCTGCCCGTCAGTTTTAGTATATTCGTTAGTTACGTTTGCAGAAAGGATTTTTATTGCCGACGGAAATACCCTGTTTGAAGTATTGAGATAGGTACTGCACGAGCAGCTAAAGATTTTCTACTGATCTTTCCCTTCAACAGATATAATCAAGATGAATGACTTCACTATCGTTTCTAATTTTAATCTTTTTTCTTGACTCTTGACATTTTCGCACGAGCACACTATCATTGGAATTACATGGGTGCGCAAACATGCGTTGAATTGTGCAGCATAGTAGCGTTTGATGTACCGAGGAAAAGCATATTCATCAGGGCAAATGGAATATGCAGTTTAATTGTCCGGTGAATATTTCCGAGTGATTTTCCATTGTTGAACTTCCGAGTATTACATTCATTTCCTTGAGAGCCGCTGCCCTCGTTCCCTTCATTCCCTTGAAGCTTAAGTCTAACCCACTTACATTCTCTACTAACAAATTACTTCATTCGAAGCACCATTAAGCATATTTCAACAGTCCAATGCCTAACTAGAATGTGAATGTTTCACCTTTTTTTATAACTAGCATTATAAATCTTCTCGATGCCTTGACATTAAAACTTCAAAATCCTCAGGGATTGCAAAAAAATTCAAAAAATCTACTCGAAAAAATCCACTATTTTCCACCCTTTGCAAAAACGCGCTCATGCAGCTTTCAAAGACGCGCACGCTGGCGCATATACCAAAAATAGCAGCAAGCGGTTGCATCCGGGATCCCCCGGATATTTCGTAAATATGCATTGATCATCGCTCGAAGTGCCACGAGCCCGTGTACGTTCCCGAGTGTGTAGCGAGTGGTGGCGAGATGCCGCATTATAAATCGTAGTGGGATCGCAATAATTCGTGGAAGCCATGTCGAAGCATTGCCAACCCATACTGGTCTCGATCGCGAACGAACAACGTACACAGACTATAATTCGCCCGTCGAAATGCGAGAGCGGTTGACGATACAGTAGAATGGAAGTGCTCTCAGATTCGTGGCCCACTTTATTACTCTTTAGTTTACATGCATGAGGATGCAGTCTCGACGTGTGTGTATGAAGTGCGAGTTAGCTCAGAGGGGCCGCTTATGTGAAAAGGATTACGAAAGGGTTGCGCGTCTTCTATGTGTTTACCCCCCCCCCTCTCTCTCTCTCTCTCTCTCCCGCACCCCCTGCTGCTGTATGCCTCGGGGTAACGACAGTCAATTTTAACCCTTTATGCAGGGAGGGTTAAGATTAAAGGGCAGATTTGCCGCTCGATTTGCTGGTGTAGCCTCACTCGGTGCAAGAGAGGAGGACGAGGACACCACCGACGACATCGACTGTGACGGCCAGGATCTAACCGTTTTCACTCGACTGACAACAGGTTCGGAACTTTCCCTCGCACTGATCGAATCAATGCACAACCCCGACGCAATCCATAGTTCGCCTTCTCCTTCGAAAGTCTCGAGGCTAATGAGGGAAAACCAGTAGTATAAGCCAAGCGTATGGTAACACAGGCATTTCATATTAGTCCAATCTGACGACTATTGAAAATCGATTATTATTTGCTATTTTATAAACAGGAAAATATAACGAGAGCCAAAGACAACGACGAAGACATGATTTTCGTATATCTCCCTGCTCAGATATTCCAGGGGTGAATACATACATCTGTAGTCTGTAAGCTCGCGAAGAAGCGAGTGGTTGAAGGCCGAATAATGGAAACTGAGCTCATGAGACAGAAAAAATGAAATCCTTCAAGTGGAAGACCTTGACTTCGAAAACAGATATTCGCAATTGGATGATAGTGAACGATGTCGTGTATATTAAGACGCCTTGTTATTTGAATATGAAAAGTGCCTCATCGCCTTGTTGATTCAAGCCTAGTGTGGTTTGCAGCCTTCGCAGTAGCACGGTGAATCCTGAAATAAAGCACTCGAAGCTTCCCTTTATCGTATCAGAATAAATATTTCGAAATCGATGTCACAATACAATTGAGGGTATAATGGAGTCTATCGCAATTCCAATCTAATTTCTGTATCCGAAACTGGCACATTACTAGATTACCAACCGGTGAGCGTGAAAATTATACCGGAGTCTGGTGGGCATTTGTTGGGCCCTTGATAAGATCGAACTATCCTATCCAGCGATTTCGATGCGTCACTCTGGGACTGGTCTCACGGCAATCTCCGGAATAGAAATCTCATCTATTGGAGAGAGAGCGAGAGAGCGAGAGAGCGGCCGAATGCCGCAGGATACTATATCTCCCATTCTCGGAGAGATTAATTAAGGCACTCTCCACTGACACCGCAGGTACCACAGGCACTCCTGGTAGGCAAATCAATCGATCAGGTTTACCACCTCACCGCGATGCCTAGTCGATCAATTGACATTCTCGGTGCGCGCGTTTTGTGTTTTCAGCGATCTCTAATTAAGCCCACCACTGCGCATCCCGGCTATTGTCCGCGTAATTTCCCTTCCATCTGCCAACCAGCTGGATCAGCCGTACGCACCAATTTCCAAATGGAGAATAGAAGAATTCGCTTGATGTACGTGTTCATTCGTGCTTGTCGCTTGTAATTTCCACCAAGGGAAATGCAAGTAAGGGGCTGAAGGAACAAGTCAGACTGTTGGGAAGGGGAAGTCTCTCTGTCGCAAGGATTCTACAAATTCCTCGGTCTTTCTGCTGGGCTCGAGGCTTAAGGGTTACCATGGTGAAGAAGTGGCGAGAACACGGGAGCACTGGGACTATGCACCATGGTTACCAGCGGGCCGAGAAGCATGGCGGCAGTCAAGTTATTATGATACATCGCTCGGTCGCGCGCACACCTCTTGAGCTTTTTGCCTCGCCATTCCACCGACGCCACGCGCGCGCGCGCGCGCGCACGCTCAGATATTGCGGGGGGATTTAGTTTTTCGTATCAGTCTAAATTTAGATTTATTGTCGGTGCACGGCTTGCCAGAGGCGCAAGGATGCCCCACGTTTAAACACAATGCTTGCGTTTACAGTTTACAGAGACAGAGGGCCGTACTCGCGTTCTCTCAGGATACTCGAGAGCTGCTGGGAGTTCTCGCTTGTTCACTCCCTCAGCTATGTCTCAATTAGAACAGTACTAATGAATACCGCATAAACCGAATAAGAATATATCACTCCAGTCCAGACGAATCAATTCAAACTCTCGAAACATTCGCAACACCTGGGAAGAAGACCGAAAAGGGTCATTGGTATTATGCTATACATATGTATACATGCATATAACATGAAGCTCTTCCCCTTGATATCTCATGACGAAATTCATGAAAATCCACATAATCGGATGCTGTGGATTCACTTTTTCGATATGCCACAACTGTCTTTTGGAAATTTCGTGATTTTATTCGGAAAAAGCAGCAGGTCATTTCTTTCCTCAAGGAGGAGCGATCGATAAATATCCGTTATCGGGAGGCATATGACTTACAGATGAATTACCTAGTCAGCCCTCGGAGTTATCAGTGCTATACATCATCGACAACGTGGAATTTCCGGTGGGTACGATGCAGCCCTATTTATCAGACGGGCTTTCTCTTGGCGCGGAGATGAGGCGAGCGACACGCGGCGAGAAGTTCGTTAACTTTTTCCCTGTTCGCGTCACGTACCCCAAGAGACACGACGGTTTACGAAGGGGCATTAATAAAAACGCGATCCTTCCTTCTTTCTCATCTCCACGACGCGTCCTGAAAGCCTTACGAGACTGCTGCTATCAGTTTGCCGCTCATGAGCTACTGAAAAAGTAACCTCCAACGTACAAGACACTATCACTTGACCATAGCACTGCATTTCCATGAAATTCTGGATGTTTAGTGTGCTAATTTACACTCTCTTGAAACAAGAGTATGTAGCACTAGGAAAATTCTGACTGGCATCGATTGCCATCTAAATTATAAGAGCGAAAAAATCCGGCTGCCAGCGACAGTATCCGGTACAAATTAGTCGGACGTAATGAAATGTAAATACTTTGTCGGTGGCGCGTCGGATATGTTGCTAGTTGTAATTGGTCGAGCCATCGAGTAAATGGTCATGCGACAGCACACTAGAGGGGAGCCGAGGGTGAACAGCCTTGACGAGCATACGATGCTACGAGCACAACTCTTCCCAGAGGCATGTAAAATGTTCACCAGATTTGCCGGTGATTTTTTTCTCGAAAAAAAAGGAGGATCTCGTAATTATGAAATTATATGTATGTGCGAGATAATGCAGCGGCGGGCGAGCAGTGTCGGACAAATCATTCGGCGCGCTCGCAGTGGCTCTCACAGGAGGCAGCGAGCGTTAAGCTAAAAAGCGCATCGCGTTCGAATAATTTGATAAAACTTCGCGTCGGCGCCTCCACGATTGACGAGGGGGAGCGTGCTCGCGCGCACCGCGTTAACGTTAATTATAAATCCCGCCGGTACGCCGTGCGAACGAGGAAGAAGGAAGTACGGGCGACGACGAGGACGAAAAAGCATGGGACCGCCATGAAAAGGGGTGGCAGCGCGACCGAAAGAGACAGAGGGTGCTAGACATGCGGAAAAAGGGGGAAAAAGACGAAAATCCGTGGGAATAGTTCCAAATGGGAGCCATTAATTTTACTCATCCGCCTCGCGGCAACTTGCCGCGTTATAACGAACGTGAAACGATATGAGAAAAGTTGAGATCTCTGTCCGCCGAGTGGCACCCGCCCCTTCCCCCGCATCCACCCCTTGAGCGTCGACGACGTCCCCTCGCTCTAGTGGATAATGCAAAATCGCGTTTGTGACACAACTTTCTCTTCTTTCCACAAGACATCCGCCGCGGATATACATATGATTTTTGAAACACCATCCGTACAGGCCAGCTCCCTTTTCACTTTTTGCATGCGATCTTACCCGTCTCCACAGTCCGGTTTTCCATTCACCACAGATTGTGTTGCTCATCAGTCCAACTCTTTCAATTCCTTTGCGAAGCCCGTCAGATTCGATATTCCTTGTAACAAGTCAAGCCACCAATTCTACCGAGAATAAAGGGGAGCATGAGCGTGCTAGAATGATTTCAACACATTGAACAGAGCGAGTGTATCTCGAGGCTAATCCAGTTTCGTTCTCCGGTGAATCGACTTGGCGGATAGAAGAATTTTGGGGGTGTAAGTGAGTGTGCTTGCGACGATAGCGGATGCGCCAGGTGGGTAAGTGAGTAAAGGGGTCTCAAACTTATGGGCAGCAAGTGGTGGTTTTCAAGTGTGGAGGGCAGCGCCACTTACACGGTCAGTCAATTTGCGTAATGAAGCAGCGAGAGAGAAAGAGGGGGAGAGAGAGAGTGAGAGTGAGTGGGAGAGTGTGCGTGGGTGCTCTCTCGCCGAGGGCCAATTACCGTTGAAGAGGGGCCGAGCTGTACTTAGCTTTACCCAAAACCACGCTGAACCCACCAGGGTGGCAGCAGGAGTGGCATATCGCGAAGAGTCGTCCCTTGCGGCTGAAGCTCCGAGAGTTGAGACGACGCTCGTAATTGCGTCACTCGACTCGTGGCAACCGAACGGGACCTCGTCGATAGATGGTCCTGGTCAAGAGCATCTCGTTATAGTGGCCGTCGAGCCAGCCGAGACACACGAATGGTCACCGGCAATGGTGCACGGATGCATGAAAGTCAGAGCGCTTTCGGCAGTGACGAACCTTTCGGCCACTTCAGGCCAGACGGCGTTGCGACCCCCCTGCCGTTGTCCGTACTTTACGTGTCTCTTACTCCTACCTAGCTTCTACACTCCGGCTATGTTAGACTGACTGCAACAGAGATACGCTTCGGTCCACAGTCGACTAGAATTGGGCCGGAGTCCGCCGTCTACAAGATTCAATAGCGACCGAAACTTAGAAATAGCTATGGCTGTTCAAATCTTATCTTCGTCCTCAGGTGTCAATCTTCAAGTACAGATTCCATATAAAAGTGTTTGCAGTTTGAATTCATTGAATAATCGTTTTGCTCGATTTTCACATTATTCCTAGTCACTCGCTGTCCCAGGGAAACTAAGTCCATTCGATGTAGCATCATTACGGTCGTGATTAAAATTTCGTGAAGCCACGAAGGTAGTTGGTTTCGGCTGAAATGGAAGCGCGAGACCGTAAGGGGCGGCAATGGGGTGGAGCGGTGGGAAGGCTCGCGGCACACGAATGTGTGGCACATTGTACGTTTTATCAATGGATTCCTCGGATATATTGTCTCTAGCGTGAGTGATGTTGCATTGTGCAGCGTGCCGGCGGGGAAGTCGTTGATTGAAAATGCACTGGTGAGCCCCCGTTCCCTGCGGATACGGATGGTGAAACAGTCCCGGTTATGTAACTGTTGAAGAAGCCCTAAAGGAAAGGGAACTAAGAATCTCAGTCCTATTCATCTGCACCAGTACGAAAGTGGTGTTTCCAAATTCCAACAATTCTCTTTTTTTATAATTTAGAACAGAGACTCGATATTCATTAAAAGCCGAGTTGAAATCGTTCGTATAATCGTGTCAGTTTAAAATGAATGAATGATGATTTATATCAGACCTTTGCAGTCTGCGTCCTCCGTGATAAACAGCGAGGGAAAAATATGCCGGCCTAACCTGTTTGCACTTTCTAACCGAAGTTGATTTATTCGGCATCTGTATGGCAGCTATTTGGCTGGCATTTGGTTGTAAATCAACATATCGCCAGATTACCCATAGCCAAATTTGACCTTCTTCCCTAAGCTAATTGGCCTCACTCGTCCGCCAAACGCAGGAACGCGAAATAAAAAATGCGCAAGCATTTGCGAAATCGCACATTGCTACGATTGACACATTGATCCATGGAGTGGACGACTGTAGGGAAACTGAAAAGGGTCGTATATCCATCTTGTTTCCGCTTGGTGTGAAACATCAATCAAGCGTCGGGTGAGAGAACCCGAGGAAATAGCGACGAATAAAGTGCCCCATTGAGACGCTTGGCACTCGGGTATCCAGAAACGAGTACTTACTTCTACCTTAAAGTCCACTTTCTCGAGAACTCGAGTGCCCTCTGGCTTCAAGGAAGTGACGGTAGGAAGTTCTCGAGGCTAGGACTTGTTGTTCGCCATTGACGCTTCCGTTCTGTGCAGTACTGTTGCAAATGGCTTTGCAGAATTACTGTAAGACTTCTTCTTAAGAGAAGGCAGTTCAGAATATGTCAAAATCCACACTAAGTAGTTTAGAACTTTACTTGCGATAAAGAAACCAAGGTAAAAAATGAAGTGTCTGCCATCGATCAGTTAATTGGAGAACTGCTTTGCTTTCCATGGCCAGTGGAATATTTCGCCGTTGGGCGAGACGCGGTTCAGAGAACAAACATGGCTAATGAGCGGGTGAGATTAGAGGCGGGCGGGCGCGAATTCCCATCGATCTAGTGTACGCTGCACTACTGGGCCGGGGGAATTTCGAATTCAGCTCAGAGGTGCCAAACGGTTTGGTATTCACACCACGGGAGCGGTGGCCGGCTGGCGGCGATGCGCCGCGCGAAGAGTGGAGAGGCAGGCGACGAGGCGACCAGCACGAAAAAGGGGAGCACAGACAATGATGAAGAGACTACCGCGAATAGAAGAGAGATAGAGAGTCGAGAGAATATGCGCAGAACAATGCACTACGTTGGAGAGTGAAACAATGAGAAAGAGATAGAGCCATAGAAAGAAGGATGGATACATAGATGAATAAATAGTTAGCAAGAGATAGAGAAATAGTGAATAAATGAAACGAGAAGAACCAAACGCTTTTGCCGTTCAACTTTTGTATTCCACGTTCTACGCGTTAATACGACAGTATTGACACCTTCGGCATTTCAAGAGAGTAAAATAGCACACAAAAGGAAACCTCAAATTATATCTGAGATATATTCCAAGTTAGTTTGCAATGCCTTGCAAGTATTAGGTGGTTGACTTGTGTAATTGGAAAACGGAAGCGAGGAAGATAATTGCAGGATGTTCCGACGAGAGAATCTTCTTCCCGACAGACTTTTCTTAGTCGCCACTGTCGTCAGGTCTAGTGCATAATTCAAGGTATCAGATTCTACACTTCGGCAATAAACGCTCCGGCGATGGCGGCGACGGAATAATTCATCGAGGTATTATTGGCGGGCGGGCCATGTTATGAAAGCAAAAAAGAACATCGTGAGGCTTCATTTTCCAAGCAGCTTCATGGATCTCCCCTTTAACTATCTCCCTTCCTCTGATGATAGTAATCGAATCGGGTTCGTACAGGAATCGTAGAAATCAGAAAGTGTCCGAGTGCGGCTGATTTGAAATGTGGCGAGCGCTCCCGATAAATTCGCTCCTGGCTCGTCATGCATATTAAGCGTTCCCTTTAGTATCCGAATCGTGTATATGCTGCCGCTGCATTACTACCGGTTCGCCTCTGCACCCGTGACGCAAATAACCTATGAAATAATGCCTCGCCATTGAATGCAATGCGTCTGGTCTGGGTGCGGGCTTTCATCTATTGCGGCAGTCATTGTTGATAGAAGGGCGAATTGCCTGGCTGACACTTAAGCCAAGCACCGAATTATCCGGTTCCATAAAAATCGCAACGAGACACACAGGAAGGCGACGGTATAATCCGGAATAATAGTCCCTTAATACATGCACGCTTCTTTATCGCGTATACAGGATAAAGGAGTTATATTAAATGGAAAAGCGAGCCACGTCGACCGCATAAAGCCCTTGCGCGCGTTGGTTCTTCGCCGCTGGATGGATGGAAAAAGTCGCAAGGGGGTTGACGAGCCGGGAGAGCGCCTCCTTTCCATTCTTCCCCTGTTGTTCCATTCCAGGGAAGATCAGCGGCGGGCTTATTGCTTCATGAATATGTATAGAGGGGGATCGTTATCAGGGACACAGTGAGTGTGTGTGCGCGCGCGCACGTTCGTCCGACGGACGTGATGGCTTCGCCAAGGGCTCAGGATGCTCCAAGGAACACGAAAGACTGGTACACTTGGGAATGACAGCAAACGAGCCACTGAGAAATTAGCGAGTCATTGCTTCCTTGAAGTTTCATGCGTAACAAATGCAGAACGCAAGCCTAAGAAAAACGAGCAAAGCTGAGAGATCGTACTTTAAAAGATCGGTGACAAAATTTTATCGAGATGCGATCCATGCCAGTCTAAAAGTTACATAAGAAGCTCGGTGTCTCGTTTATATGGATTTATCCGGAATATATTCCGCATAACTCTCTCCCCATATCTTCTTTTCACACTTCTGGCGAAGCGTAATATGCGGAAGATGTGCTTACTTCTCCGAGATATTACTGATCGGCGGTGCATTCAAAAGTGAAGTCGCGACAAATGCCCGTAGCGATCATTAAGTGTGTCGGAAATATTTTAAGAAATACCGCTTCAAGATATCGCATGCATGTATATGTACATCTGATATTCTCGAAGGAAGAAAATGTTCGCCTGGAGTGGAGAGCGAGAGCTGCGCATATTGCTCCTGACGTATTTCAGACTCTTCCTTCTTATATCATTTTCTCTTGAGTACCGCGACGTGAAAGAGACTCCGGCAAAGTGGTGCTATAAAATTATCTCGGTGGAAATCCCGCTGGCATTTCTTTACTAACTCGCATCGATGCTCGACGACGAGGGCAAAAAAAATAAATCGAGCCTCTGTGTATGTATAAGCGAGAGAGAAAGAGGGGGGGGGGGGGGGGGCGATGGAAAAAGGAGGACGAAGAAACGTCGATAACGTCTCTTATCGTTTATCGCACGGGAAACGAATTTCGGGAATGTCACTACTTGGACTCTGTCTTGCTCGCGTTTTCCCGATAGTTCCTTTAAACTTTCGGATAAGCTTCCAAATAACTTCTCCTCGACCGCCACCGCTACCGCTACTGCCATCAGCCGGACGAAAAGGCCACGAGTCTGTAAAGCTGTCGGAGGAATCCTCGTTCTCGTCAGGTGGAATTCAGGAAGTCCCACGAGGTCCCTTCCGCGATTGGCTTCATACTTCGTAGATAAGCAGCTTCCACTCGGTCCTCCAGTGAGTCCCTTCGTCCTATGCCTGACAGATTTCTAGCTTCTTCACCAACACAACAGCAGATTTCATTAACGTTCTCTTAGCGATCTTACAACTGCTTACTTTCCTGTTGTTCTACGTTATTTAATACGACTCGCTCGAATATAACGGATGAAAAGGGGCGGTCATAGAGTTGGGGGTGATCGGCACAATATATGTCGGTTGTGTATCCAGGATAAAAATGGAGGATAGCCGAGGATACACGCAAGAGGGATATGTAATCACAGCGGCTATGAGAAACGTCCGGTTTCTGACGGCAGGGATGTCTTGCGGCGGTTTCGTCTTAGCAAAGGAAGCTGAACGAGTGAGGCCTCCATTTTCCTCTGCCTACTCTTTCGTGCTGTAGCTAAGAGATAACGTGACATACTTCCTTGCACGAAGTATCGCAGATATTGCTTCTCATTTCTCATATCTCATAGTCTCGAGGCCGGATACCTGGTACCGTTGAAGAGGACGGATAGCACGACTCTGTTATTCCACCCAACCAGCGTTACGCTGCCATTCACCCCATTGCGAATTATTCATCCTCAATTTTGTGAAATTGCTCGAGAACGTTAACAAAGACCGGGTGCACCTCAAGTCCGTTAAATCTTCGAAGGGCCGACGAAAGACACGGAGAGCCAATCCACTTGCTGGGAGATTATTCATCGTGAAAAGGACTCAGCGTAAAGGGGGAGGGAGCGGTGAGGATCAGCGATGGTCAGGAGTCGTCGGAAAGATGAGGCTACATGAGAAATAGAGCAGGTTATAGCAGTGGGCTCCGACGCCGTGGCAGTCGTATAATCACAGCAGCCTTGAGAAATGGCCAGGAGCAGGAGGAGCATCTGGTGTATTCCATAGTGCGGCAAGCGGATAAAGCTCTCAGGCAAGCATGCCGCCGCCGCTTTTCTTGTTGATTTCCTCGTCGTAGCCCCTGAGAATAATGTCCCGCTCGAGAACCGGACATCCGACACCAGCTGCCGGGAAAGCCGGGATCGATACACGCCGTTTTGTTACTGCTCTTGGTGAGCCTGCTGTCCGTTTATCCATGAAGGAGTAACCTCCCATTTCGACTCCCAACGTATCTGAGATTGCAACCAGGAGGCGACCAACGTATGTAGTATGAACCACTCTCTGTCACCGAGAGGGTAAATCTATTGCGTTGCGGCCTCCTAGCAACCTGCGTTCCCCCAATCTTCTATGCTCATCCTATCACGCTATAGCTTGAACATAGTTTGGTCTTTAAGGAGCAGTGAAATTGGTTAATAGAGATTCAGTGACTGACACACGATTTCAATTAACCCAAGACATGTCCCTTGCAACTTCCTCCTCAATCAATCAGTGACATTACACGGCTTTCCACGTGCCAACGATAAAGTATAAAGTGCTTTCCTCGCGAAACACGTGTGTTCCACCCTGGAAATCGGTGCACGGATTTTCCAAGATTCTAGGATATCCTGACATTCCTGGACTGGAGTATCCGGCATCGGAAGAAGATTGGTTTAGAGTCAGTAGACGCAGAAGCCAATGCCGCGCTGGCAGTGCAGGGATTGCGGCAGGTCACGTCGCACTTCTCTGAAAACAAGCGAAGGCCGTGTTGCTGGGAGAACGTAGGACGCGGAAGGAGCCATCGGGTAAACGGATAAACGTAAGCCCTGGGATCTCTGTCCTACTCAGTGGAACGAGTGGTGGAGTAGCCTAGCTGCCGCTTGACGTGTCCGCTTGAAAAAGCAATCTTCTGCCTCCGCCAAGCACAATATTTCCAAAACCTTGCGAAGATCTCAATGCATAGCTAATTCAGAATGATGCGAACGTCACCTTAACATTAAATATCATGACAATTCCTGAAGGTTGCTTCTGAAGGATGTGCACTGTCTTGTTTAATATATATTACTTCTCATTGTGAAGCGTAGAATATTGTCGTTATATTGTAAGATATCTTTCGCTCGTGTTCTTGTCAATCAGTGGGGGCGAACCCCACTCTTCAGGAAGAAGAGTAATTGCCGTTGATAGGTCGCATCATGTCAGCGTTGACTCATGTCAGTCACTGATAAGATACACACCAGTTCAGTCGCATTGCGTTCTCCCCTCGATCACACACTTTTACTATCAGACAGTGTGCGAGAGTTTCGTGGCGAGCCACGAGAACATCGGCGAAACACGTGACGAGTCCATCCGGGGAGTAGGCAGGCCAATTTTTCCGCAATTGCCATCAATGTTTGTCAGGCCGTACCCGACGATTATGACAAGTTGATTCGGCCGTGAACGGAGGGAGGAAAAAAGAGGCAGAAAAAAACGCAGCAGTGAACAGAGTTATGGAACGTTGGCGGGGTAAAACCGCAGTGGTTACGGGGGCGGCATCCGGTATCGGCGTGGCAATTACAGCCGCCCTTCTGCGGGCGGGGGTGAATGTGGTCGGTCTCGATGTACAAATGGAAAAATTAACGAGCGCCGCGCGCGAGTTCCAGGAAGGAGGAGTCCCTGGCATCTTGCACCCGTTTCATTGCGACGTCAGTCGAGAAGAAGATCTAGATCGGGCTTTCTCCTACATACAAAATACTTTCGAGTACGTCGATATTATGGTGAACAATGCTGGAGTAGCTGATTACACTCGGATCATAGGTAAATATAAACACCAAGGAATTGGACATTACGCAAACTTCATTTACTTCTTTAAAGCCTCCAACGAAGCTAGTTTTCCGTGCTGAAGTGGGCGCACATTTATTCCCTAAAACCAGGCGCAAGTCAGAGCAATTACAGCCTAGAATCCACCGCACGGTCAAAGGCACTTCTTTCACGCTCACAGAGAAATATTGTATATAAATGCGGGCGGTCGCGGTCCGCATTGCTCACATTCGTTGTAAACTTAATGTTCGCTGGTGACTTGGCTTTGGCGAATAGGGTGGCAGCCATAGCAAGTAGCGGGCGGGGGAGGAGAATCTCATTTAAAAAGCTAGTTTCGATCGAGGACCACGCTATTAAGTCTGCGTTCAGAAACACCCGACGTTTGCGGTCCCCTATGCCGGGAATGTTATCACGGCAGTGTGCGGGAGGGAGATGGGGTGGTTTTTGCGTTTATATGCTGCGCGAAGGAGCTGTAACCGCCCCCGCCCAACACCCTACCACCGCACCGGGAGTATTATGCTCTCGTCTGTTAAGGCATTTTAAAAAATTCCACAAATTACACTTGCAGAGAGCGACACGCCGGCATTTCAGAGACTCTTAAATATTAATGTGCTAGCTGTCGCGGCATGCACCGCCCGTGCTGTTCGCTCGATGCGTGCTCGAAACCTCGAAGGACATGTTTTCAATGTCAACAGGTATTGTTAATTTTTTACCTTATAGCCCCGTGAATGTCGATACTTAAATTCTTTGCATGTCTTGTCTCCCGTGCTTGGCTGGACCTCTTACGTCGGCCACCCTCTCAAGAGTTTCCACTTCTGAAAGTAGTCCGATAGCTCTGGCAGAATCTCTATCTGCAGTTGGCAGTCCGGAAACTGGGATATGCAGTTTGTACGTGGGAGATCCGATGTCAAAATAGAGTCATTTGAAACGGGTCATCGTTGATACGAGAATGCGATAGGAATTCGAGTGGAAATCTTGTAGTGCATCGGAGTGTACGCTTGCCGAACGCTTAAAGTGAATCTCTGCTAGTAAAAGTGGAACGGTACTGGCGGGAGGGTGGCTGGGAATCGTGCAAACTGTTACTAAAGGGACCATTGCGAATTTAAAAGTGCACTGTACGCGCAGGATACACACACATGGATAGACGGTCCAGTAGTCCTTGTCCTGGCAATGTAATGTGTGGTAGTACAAGCAGCGAAACACGAGGGGCGATTTCCTCGACTAGCGGGGTGGCAGTTCGTCGGTACGTACGGTATCGGTTACGCCAAAGCTTTTCGTCTCTCTCCTTTTATGCGTTAGCGTTCTGGGACATGAAATTCCAAATGGGTTTCTTTTGGAGCGCGGCGGCTGCAATGGCTGGAACCTGTACCCCAGTTGCAAGCACGCGACCGTCGCCCTGACGCATTCGGTGCGACGCGAATTGGCGGCCGTAAAAGCGCCCATTCGAATCACTGTAAGTTCAACCCAGCACATACACACTGCACCATCATCGCCTTCTCAGGCGGAGGACCTCCGAGCGAGTTGCTTCTTGGAAATTGTTCAAGACTCAGTCAGGAAGTTCTTATTCTATCCTCGATTTAATTAATTTCGAAGTGAACGTTAGATCTTTTGCTTAGCTGTGCAGAGACACGATGTATCCTCTTTCTCTTGCAGAGTATCAGTCCTGGCCTGGTTAACAGCGACATCGCGAAGCACGCGTTGGAATTGAGAGACCTTTTCGACAAAGTGCCGGCTCTTCGCCCGGAAGACGTGGCGGATACTGTAATTTATGCACTTGGAACACGACCAGAAGTCCAAGTAAGAGTACACCACCGTCGCCGCATCGGCTGCACTCTCCCACACTTTCGAACAGTGTATATGTGAGCGCGACTATACTGCCACTTCGATGTGCCAGATATGTGTCGCCCGTGATATAGGGAAGTAACGAGGTCATTTATTGTGCTCTCGAATATTACAGATCTCGGAACTGACTATACAACGCACCGGTGAGATGTGAGCGTTCGATCCTGAGCGGAATCACCGAGTGAGGTTCATCGGATGCCAAAGGAATTGGATTTGGGAGTGAACTTTTTACAGGTCAACGGATGTAATAATAATAAAGGTAGCAGTGTACTCAGTATTCCCCGTCGCTTCGATTGACATCCTACTACATATTCATCGCTCCCTATTGGTTCTGGCATAAGTGGAGCAGTATCGATCATACGACTTGATTAGACGCAGCAAATAGATTCCGTAGCGGGACGTCATAATTAGAGAGTCCGGCCTACTCCTTAGGATCCGCTGATGGGCGCAATTATTGAGCGGCGTGACTGGACTCGCCATTATCTCGTGCAACAGTTACTACCGCCGGCTAGAGTTATGCCTCCTACGCCCAGTAGCATATGTTCGCCAGTCTATAGATAGTAACTAGTACTACACCTCAGCTCTCCTCTGTCATGAGAGTCGATTGCAACCCCTGAATTACTCCGGAATTATAGCTGCTGAGAGGGTCATAATGCGTTCAAAAACAGCCGGTGTCGTTGTAGAACTCTGCTCTCTGCTTACTAACCGACATAATAAATAGCCGGCAGATGACGGGATCGATTTACAAAAACATCCCTGTAACTGGCTTACTGTTGATGCTGTTACTGTATTATTTATTGTTCAACATTGCCTTAACTAATGATTATATGCATTTACGGAATGAAATGTGTGTTTCCCAAGAGCCGCGTGTATTCCATCCTGTCATTTATTTTATTTAGGTTGTTACGACATTACAGGATCAGTCATGGGCATAATAAAGCCGGCATATAAAACGGTACTCGGCGCATCGTGATGGGTGGCATTTCGTGGCCTGTTTATTCAATTTCGGCCAAATTAACTTTCTACATGACATACATGAGGACTTCATCTGCAGTGATTTAACGCTTACAATATTGGATAGGGTATGGCTCTTTCCCAGCGTTCTGCTTCATTTCAGACTTTAGTCTATTACAAGTCTTCGCAAGTTTTAAGATAACGGAACGGTGGATAGAGAAAATGGGAAGGGTATCGGCCGTCGAGCATTGATCGATAAAAATCCGAACTGGTATTCGAGAATTTATACTAAAATATGCAAATTTATCGGTGCGTCCGCATTTGAAAACAGATAAATTATGCCGGTCATGTATCGCAGTATGCCGCGGTGAAATATCGGCAGTTTCGGTAAGAGTGGGCATCCTTCGTCGGGCGTAGAGTCTCTCTCGCATAACGGCACGTCCTATCGACCAGCAGATGTGCGATTTATGACGATCATTGTACAGGCTCTCATAAATCGCTACCTTATTTATGAATGTATTCGTCTGATTTTACCTTCAGTCTCTCCGCTTACCATAATCTGCACGCTTGGTCTTCCGGAACTTCTCATTAGCTCAGATTTCAACCAATTTCCGAATATGCTGTACTTGTAATCAACTAATTCTAGATACTTTGGTATTGGGAGTGGATTGCTGCGTGAAAGAGCCTGCCCGATCATTGACGAATACATTCCTCTACCATCGCAATACATCAAGCTTTCCTTTGTCATAGAATTTCGAATTTTGGTTTAATCCTTCGAGTGGTGGTCCTCGAAAAGAGTTATAGTATGGAGTCCCATCATGTATGCTCTCTAATATATTAATTGAAAGTATATTCGTTGAAACTCGTCGCTTCGTGCACAATTCAGGCATACAACTTTGCACGGTTGGTGACAGGGTGCTGGCAACTTCCTCGCAAATTCATGAAATTTCCGAATTTCTCGCTATGGAAACGCGATGCTGGTCGACTTCGCTGTTGCAACCGGCACTGCGAGGTACAAAAATCAGCGATTTAAGTTTCTCAAATGCATCCGTAGCTGTTCCTAACAGGCGAACTGCGCGGGACGCTACCCCTTCCATCATTTGGCGTGACTGGAAAGCGTGTGCCAACTGCCAACAGTTGTTTGACCGCGTTTCCAGCAGTTCGCGCATTTCAATAAGTCACTGCTTGCTGGTGGAATCCGAGCGCGCTCCACCCTTTTTGGGACTGCCGGCAATTAACGAAAACGAAAGAGACACACCAGCGCTTTCCACGCAACTTTTCCATGGGCGGCAGCCGTTGGGGAAATGTTGCACAAACTTCTCATCCAATGAATGATTTTCAATCGTTAAGAACATATGCAACGGTACTGAAATTTCA
Source organism: Ectemnius lituratus (assembly GCA_910593735.2). NCBI lineage: Eukaryota > Metazoa > Arthropoda > Insecta > Hymenoptera > Crabronidae > Ectemnius > Ectemnius lituratus. The sequence goes on from OU343035.1 coordinate 10,555,501, forward strand.
ACTCTTCGTCTCGCGCAGGATCTGTTGGCTAACCCGGTTTCGAAGCTGATGACTTCAACCCTACTTTTCAGGCACAGTATGCAAACTCAACTTACTATTGACTGGCTATTTTATTTTATTGTTTGAGCGAAGCGATGACAATACGATGGAAACCTCCAACTCTTGTATGCATGGTAACGGCCGAACCTCTGATCCGATTGACACCATATTTACACCAGTTGAATATAATAATTCCGAACGACGTGTTAACGGTGGGTTTCATAATAATTACACTCTACTCTGACTACAGAGTTCTGCTGAACATGCTAGTTGTTAACGCGTAACACAGGCTATTCTCAATATAGAATAAATAAATAGCTGAATTGAAATAAGTTCCAATTCCTTTGAAACTATATAATATATTTATGTGAAACTATAATTGAACCCCAGGAGTTAGGAGTTCGGATAGAAGTTGCAAAGATACGACAGTGAGAGTGGTATCAATCGTCCTCGAAATTTCCTAGGAACAGAGTACCAGCTTGGGGCGAGCTGCAGGTGTCCACGGTGTCGTGTCTTCCTCCGAGTTCTACGGGGCTTAGGTAATACAGTTTAAACCAAGCGAGGAAGCGAGCAAGCGCGTTATCTTGCCGCTCCGGAACCCACGGAAGCGGCGCGGCGTCTCTCTGGTCCATGGGACGAACCTTTGCGGGCCGTCTCACCGGAGGAGCTCCGGCATTCCGGCATTCTCTCCCTAATCCGTAGTTGCGAAACTGCGAAGCGGCGAACTTGTGGAATAGTTTCCACCGTGCGCGGAAGTATGAATTTAATCGTATATCGCAAGCCCTGACCCCTGATACCTATGTACCTGCCTGGTGCATTTGCACGACACATCTACCTGAGCAGGACTTACACGAATCTCTCTGTTTCTTGCCCCAGAACAAACTAAAACTCTGACAGTCCTGTTTCTCCAGAAATTACAATCTGTGTAATGAAAGATGTTAAAAACTAAAAAAAAATATTGAAAGTGACTATTAATAATCTAACCAAAATGGGCTTTATTAATTGTTTGAGAAATGTTTTCAATCATTGCAAATTTGACAAAATACTTCTCGAACCCAAGCGTCTTTCAATGGGAAGCTTCTCGATTTGCCATTAAAATCGAATCGCTCTAGCGTAGTACCCTGTAATTACTGCACCAAATCTCGTCTGCACATCTTCTTGCCGGTACGCTCGTTCGCTTTATCGCAAGCTTCTTCTTGTGAAACGGAAAAAAGCCGCAGCTGCGACGGAGAAGAAGACTCGCCATCATCGGGGATAAGCGTTATTTATCTTACATTTGCAATGAAAAACTTTCGCGGTTGCTTATCTTCTGGAGCGGTGGGTAGCGCGAGACGAACGCCCGAAAGGAAGGAAGACGGATGCCCTAGCGAGAAAGTAGCTCGGGTAAAAATCTTCCCCAGCTGCGAGAACTCGAACTACAGCCATTGGAAAAGATTTGGCCGCTCATTTATCAGGATCTCCGCAACCCTCTCACTTCACCCGATCCATTTTTGTTAATCGCACGCATTCCCTAGCATATCATAAATCGCTATTGTTGAACAGCCAGCACGCCGTGTTCCTGTATATCGTCGGGTATCCGGGATTCCCTCTGTGTGCGGATGCCTTAAAATATTGATGTATTTGCCCTTGTGGAGAATGGCCAGGTGTTTGGCGAGTGTTAATGAGCATTAATACATAATAGAGTCTACTCGGAAAACAAGCAAATGAGCTCGCCTACTGATCGAGTGCCGAAGTGGCTTAAAAACAGGCATCCGGTTTGCATGATTGAATTATGTTTAACATGCCGACAGCGTCTCCGTGCCGTGTTCACGCGCTCAATTAATTACCACTGAGATACAATGGTAATCGGATTGACTTTGTGACGAGGGCGGCGCTGGTTGAAAACTACCGTCGGTCGAAATATTCACTATAGCACTTACGGTATGTGCTTGGCATACAGCGGGATTACCGCTCCATGATTCATGAGAATTGAACTCGAGAAATGCCTCGGTCCGTTCTTCGTAGCCGCGGTACGCCATTTTTCCGGAGGAGCTGCTCGCCTTTTTCTCGGCGTCGCTCGGCGAGACACTTCGTCTCTCGAAGGCCTTGGGCGAACCGGGTGAATTCGCACTCTGTCCTCCGGTTTCTCACGTTACCCTCGATTTGCAGCGGAATCGCGATTCCTGTCGTCTAGCACGGTTCTGGCATTAGTCCATAGTTCGAGTGGTTCGCCAATTCAGCAGCGGCCAGCTTTCCCTCGCTTCAAGGGTTATTATTTATTTTTCTCGCGTTTAGAAACTGCCGATTCTCTCTCTCCCTCTTTCTCGCGATCTCGAGCACGTGGCCTTTACGCTCATCTCTGCCTCTCTCTCTCTTTCTCGATCGTCCGCTCCTGCTTTGCCCTCCAGGGCTTCATGGTTTTATGACCTTCCTGTAATGGGATTATCGGATAATCTCGTAAGCTGTTTGGACGTCCTTCCTTCCGAATATTTCAACTTGCGGGGAGTAGGATCCTCTCACGTTTCGCTGCCTCTGCTCGCTCGATGAATACGCTCGCCGCCGTTCTATCTATTCCATTTAACGCACATCGAATTTCCAATGGATCGGTAAGATCGCCTTCGTAAATGGCACTTTCCTGTGCGCCTGCTGGTAACACTGCAGTAGATTGATCCATTTGTTGACAAACTGTAGCGATTATAAGAAACTACGAATACCACGAGAATCTGCTCAAAATTCATTCGACTTCGAGTAAGTATGATTAAAGTCAGCCATTCAGACATATTCAGTGATTCGATATTAAGATGAAAATCCCATTAAGATTTTCCCATGATGCATACACATACGAACCGTTGCATTTAGCCGATTACTCGGCCATTGACGGATTAATGACCTCGACGGGCGACGAAGTTATGAAAAATGGAGGGAGGGAAAAATTTGCAGAAATTCCGCTGGCATCGAACGTTGCTGCGTGGGGGGCTCCGGGATTATCAGATTGCGAGAGAGATCGGGAATAAAAGCATTTGCGGATAAAGGGTGGCAGTGGGCGTGCAGGCTGTCATTGCGAATGTGTAACTGGTAATCCTGTCCGTGAAGTCATGGCTAGCAGCGGACGGTTGGCGCTGCTAGCGGCTCGTCCGTTACATCGAATCGCAACGATCGCAGGATAGAAATCTCGGCGCGTAAATAACCGATCGTGATTCCGAAATCGTGGAAATACTAACAATTGGAAAGGCTGGCAAGGGGGGTGGAGCGTTGGTAGCGGGTGGTAAAGCGTCACGCATGGGTTACGGCGTCGATGGTTAAACGGGAGCGCGCGAGCGAACGGTATTTACAAGCAACATAAATAAATGGAAATTGCTAACCGTTGTAATGCCCGGGGAAAGCGGGACCTCCCTCAAACGGCCTCTCTCACTCTTTCCAGCCGTGTTCTATCGCTGAGCTGAGCTTTAATTATACTTTGTCGAACTAGCGGGCGCGCGCCGTCGACATATCGCTGGTTGAATCGCAGCGGAAGCGCCAGATAAATTGCTCTCTCGGCAAAGTATTACTTCGAAATAAATGTTACGTGGCTAATATCACTCTTTTCCTGTACATACGTGCAAGCAAACGAACAAACGGCTACTGTCGCATTCGCAGTGGCGTCTGATGCGTACTCGATGGTGAACCAGCTTCCAGTCGAAAGAATATTTCACCTTCACGGCGGTTGGTGCCGTGCGTGCGTTTCAACTTCGAACACCGTGGTTTACTATCGGCAGTCTGCAGCACTAATAAATATTTCTCGATAAACACAGGATGTGGTCATGGCGACGCGTTTTTGCTTTGGAAATCCTCGATCGTTTAATCGGCTTAACTGAGTGTTCGCGACTTCCTCTATGTGGCTGTGTATGTCTGCTTCTCCGTCGGGTGCACTTAATACGCTCCCTGCTTTTGAAATCATTATTACTACGAGCTTCTCTCGTATAACAACATCACTCGTGACTTAAACGATATCGGGGACCGAGGGTCTGTCTCGGTGCATCGTCTGCCCTCACCGTTATCGTCGTCATTATGGTGCTGCTACCTCGCCACGATAGCATCCACCTTCGCTGCTTCTCACCTTCTAACGTGTAAACTCGCCGTCAGACTTCGTTCCAAGCTCTAGCGACGATATCGAGTTAGACCCCGCATGCCAGTCTTAGTACCTAATCCATAGACATATATCTAGAAAGTTGAAGGAAAGTGCTTTGTTTCCTAACAATCCTTTACCGTGTTCATTGTCTGTAATACATACGTATAGTATCTCCTTAATCTGCATTGTACATCATGTTAGATTCGAATTTCCATGTGCAGTCTGTCGGAAACACATGTTTAAACTACGAATTTAATACTCTCATTGGTATTGCTGTATATAGTTTTGGCATTTAACAACGAGAACAATATGCTATAAGAGCAGATTTCTCCTTAAGTGTGCCTAACATCAGTTTCTTCTGTATTCTGACTGATCTAACATTAGTTTCTTCTGTATAAGTATTCTTTTTATATGTAAGTGCAGTTAAACATACGTGCGTTCACGACAATCCTCATTTCGTCCGAATCACTGCGGCAAGTGATGTGTGGATTATGATTCAGGGGAAAAAGCTGCTTTCAAGCATTATTGTTTGAAATTTGAGGAGGCCCCTTTTACTTGTAGAAGGGAAATCCAATTATACGAGGGATCTCATCGTGAGCGGCGTTCATCTTAATATTGCTTTTTTAATATCCGACCAAAAAACGAAAAAAATTTTCGCGTGGAAGGAGAAAATTGTAACGAGGCAAAAGGGAGTGAACGCGTAATTTTTCAGTTGTCAAATATGTATTTAGCAGACAAACAAGAAGCGCGAAATTAATTTCTTAGCCCGGGCTATTGCAGACACTAGAGATTCTACGAAGAAATATATATTCCCCGCTTTATTTTTCGCGTGAGCATAGAAATAGAGTGTGATGAGAATTCCAGTCCATCTTCACCGATTGATTGTTCCGACAAATTTTGCCAGAGCTCCGATTTAGAAAATTCGGTGCAAAGTTTGTCATCTGACTCCCAAAGAGTGTAAAGAAAGTACAAGCGAGGTAAAACCAGCGGCACCTTCTAAATACCAACTTTGGTTTTAGTGGCGAACGACATTGAACAAGGAATTCCTCGTATACATAATTTTTTCGAGCAACACCTAAGCATTTCTCACACCACTTTATTATACCTGTGTAGTTATTATATCTATAAGAACAAGACTTTTATTTGTTTTTCATGCTACCCTGTTTCGCAAATACTAGCCTCGAAAAACATCGGGGCTTCCCTGTTGCGCGGGGATCCAAGTCAAGTCGAACTAGATCAAAGATGTCTCAAGTGTACAGAGAAGAGATCTGGTAGAGGCTGGGCGATTCTGCGACTTCGCCGTAGCGACTTGCCGACCGCTTAGGTTCGCACCGGAAGTTTCAGTATACACATGAGACACAAGCTCGTCGGGGGGCTCACAGAGAGCAAGGACAGTTTGCGCCGTAGCCCCCCTGACTAGAGCACTCTTGCGCAAGGCTCACGTCTTATCCGCACGGCAATCCAAACTTGGCTAAGTCAATAGAGGCGGTCCTCCCACCAGATGAGAGGCTTCCTCGAGTCCTGCTCTTCGATTAGTTTCGTTCCACGGCTGCCGTTGGCGCCCGCCGAACTTTCGAGCGCTCACGGCCGAGGGGTTCTCCTTTCTTCAACAACTCCCCCCGCACTTTCCTCTTTCCCCTCTTCCTCGTGGCCGACTGTGTCCTCGGATCATCTTTCCCTCTTCGAGAAGGAAATAAAAGACAGCCGAGCGAGGATATCGTTATTATTTCGATATTAGTTTGCGGAGTGCGTGGGCCTGCCTTCCCCTTTTCGGCAAACCGAGCCTCCTTGCTTTGTCTTCATGAAAAGCAGGAGCGAGACATAGATCGAGCTACTGTCCCTTTCTCCTGAAACTACGAATTATGGTATCGATATCTGCCGTCGCCCTGTTTGATTGGTAAATGACACCGACGAGTGCGACCTCCCGCCACTCGTCGCAATCCTCACCATTATTTTGTGACGCTAGCCGGGACTCGAAAAGGGAATTGGGCCTGGACTCGTTAGTTGGTCAAATGAAGTCCGTATCGGTCCAGTTGTTCGTTTCGGTAGTGCACGCTTAATCCTATATAATTAAGCGAGCTTTCATGTTCTTTCACGCAACAGGCTGCCGACAGGGGCTTCGTGCCTGCATGCGCGCGAGTGCGTGTGTGTCGGGAGGAACGTTCAATCTCATTACAATGCCAAAAATGGCTCGTATTTGGCAACGAGCAAGCGGCAATCAACCCGTTGGGCACATCACTGGCGCGGCTGAAAAGCGCTTGACGATTTAGCCGTTAATTCGCTCAAACCGCTTTCGTGTCCCCGCTATCTATCATTACAGGACACCGATAAAAATCGCGTTCAGCTCTATGCATCCTATACTCTTGCAAATATGTTCTCGGTAATAGAAACGCTAACTTTCGTCTACGTTAGGTTTGACTGGACCAGTTAACATTCTCACCCAGAGTGAATGAAAAACACAGTTTGTATCTGAAGAATTGTAATACTTTAGAACGATTTGTATCGCTCTGTATAATTATAAAACATAGCGAATTATTTGAGGACAAGTAGTGTCAGTATTCAAGAGAATATCTGACCATACGTGGTGCTATTGTTTCGGTGCATAAACTGTGAACAATAGAAAATATATATTTTGGTAAACAGCGGTAGCGATATCAGGGTAAATATAACGCAATTATCGGTCAGGAATTATGGTTACTGGGAACGAAATTCCGGTATTCCATGAACAAGGCCATTATACCAGGGCAAATCGAGACTGGCAAATATTTTACCTGTCAACACTTGTCATTATATCTATTAGGGGGCCGTCGCATTATCCATTATAGGCTTCACCGGCAATCAGCGCCCTTCTCAAAGCATTCGCCTGCTCTATCTACCACTCAAAATACGCTCTGGTCGAACGGAGCGCGAGTTACATCTATTCATTCTCCATTGTTTATAGCGCACACGCGCTTCCCAATTTCCCTCGGTTGGAACGCAAAGCCCCATATTCTTCGAAGGTAAATCTAATTTTGCGTCGGTCCAATTGTCCCAGGCGGCATAATGCCTGTGTTTGCCCGTTTACTGGATACTAGCACACTAGCCAACGGAGAGAAGCAACCCGCCCATTCACGAAGGTTCGACGTGTGACAGCCTCTCTTCCGGGCGCTGTCGTAACCCGCACGTTGAAAATGTACTCATTAAAATCAGTCTAACTAGAGCAGCACTCTTTCTAGTTTCCAAAGGACGGAAAGCTTTATGACGGTCTACGACGCTACTGCTTCTGGAAGATCGTGTTTCAGGTTTTCGACCAACGAGTTACATTGTTGTTGCAGCATAGGATATTCTGCGGGGGTTTTGCACCGTTCAAATTAGTATGGATCGAGCTCGAGTAAACAAGTGTGCAGGCAGGCTGCTCGCCAGCAGGTACGATGAGGGTGAGGCAGCAGCAGCAGCACCACCACCAGCAGTAGTAGCAGACGGGGTGGTAGAAGAGGCCGAGAGGTAGAAGGATGAGAAGCTGCCTCCCGGGGCCTATTTGTAAATCAGTTCCCGGTTGCTGGATCCTGATAAACGTCCTCGTTACGCGAAAACGTGCCGGCGACGCGATTATTTAACATCGCGACGCCTGCAAGCAAGCGAGCGCCCCCGAAACATTTGTCTCCTGGTGCCCTTCTGCCGACGCTCCCCTTTGCCCGCTCCGCTCCTGTGAAACCACTTGCCTAGGATGCACCGGATGCTGCCGCGTCCCACTTGCTCTCGCCGTAACTCCATCTAAATTGCAAATACACGCTCTCTGCTCGATCGCGATCAAAGCGAGAGCACGGACCACGTCCAGCATCCAAAAGCGACGATCGGCCCCTTTCCTCACACTATTGGATGAAGTTTACTTTGGCATAAGCCGCTTTAACAACGATCGCGCGACAAGGCTCATATTCTTCACAAGAATAAAACTATTCTAATAAACAAATTCTCGTTGACAGAATTACAATACAATCGTAAACGCTGGTATTTAATTCCCATTACGGTTTTTATAGTATTCCACTAATATTTATTGATCTCTATTTTGCCTCAGCCGAATTAGGATGATTTAGTAAGTTTCAACTTTGGAGCCATTTTTCTCATCAATGTATTTGATAATATTTGTTTGTGATTATTCCATCCGAAGTTGCTGCACGCTCATTAAAAGTAGATTTAGGTTCCCTTTTGCCCATGTTGCACAGAACGACCCAATGAGATATAGCGACTAAATCGATTCCTACTGTAATGTCAATTAATCGGAATAAGTGCTCGAGTGTTTCGCTATAGGCCGCTAATTAATTAACAGAAATCCGGTGGCCACGCGAGAACACGAACTGTGATTCCCTGTTGCCTCGCACTCTTTCTCCATGCCAAAGCAAATCGAGCGTGCCTCTTCTACGAGCAATTAATTGCTCCGGACCTTCCCGTTTACAAACCCGGCACAATCCCCTTTCTCCCACCACTCAACCTCTCTCTACTCGGAAGCCCAATAAATTTTCTTTCCTCGCGAGAGCGATGATCTTGCAAATCGCGATGTCTGCTCACGCACACGCCGAGCAGAGGTAGAAGGAGAGTGGAGGAGAGGAAGCCAACCGTGATAAACTGCTCGGAGAAATATCGTCATATTAGTTTTATTCCGTTGAACGCGAAAAAGTCTGGCAGGCCTGGCTGCTATTCATTTTTTCCGGGTGCCCGGAGCGCTGCGAGCTGAACTGATTATTCGTAACGCGGCGTGAACTCTACCCCCCTCCTCCAACCCCTCATACTGCCCTACTCATACTCTCTCGTTCTGTTCCGCGCGCAAGAGAAAATTTTGTATACTATCCGGGGTAGCTGCACCGCTCGTGAAGTATCAGGGGAACAGAGGAAACGAGGATAGAGCGAGGGTTCGAGGTCTCACTCCAAAAGGATGTATGCGAGAAGCACTAGCAAGTTCAGCTTTAAACGTACGTAGTATTAGTTGCGGCGTAGTCGAGACACGACGATTCACGATCTTTCTTCCCCCGTGTCATGGACGCGATCGTATTTAATGGTGTGCCATAGACGTTCGTGCGATATTTTCTTCTAATTGGATTATAAATCATGCCCGACGGAGCTCCAATGCTCAAAGCGTATTGCTTTGATCCGTCGGGAGACAATCGGGAAATCGATGCTAACGAGCATTAGAGGGCGCCCCCGATCCGAAAGGAGACGCATTGGGGATGACTATGCAATACACTTCGGTTTCGAATCGCGAATCCCGGTCGATCTACTCTCTCCCGTGAGAGAATCGTCTTAAGTGTCCGATAAGCAGCCAGTTATTATCCGAGCCGGTTTGCACATCCGGTTGTCGAATCCCCCCGGCTCAAGGCCGATTGCGCAAATCTGGATTATCCGTCGACTGTGCGGATAATGCCCGAGATCGTCCACCGCTCGGATACCATTCAGACGAAATTTATGCAGCTAGTCTACCAAGCTGCGCCTAACCAAGTCCTCTCTCGTTCTATAATCGGGCGGTCTACCATTTTTCATCTACAAAGGAGTAAAATTTCATTTTGACGTTATTTCGCAGATACTTCCTACCACCACTTTCTGAAGGAGGTCTCCCTCAGTTAATTCGGATTTCGAGCGGCGGAAGCGCGAGACGCAGGCACAATATTCCCCGGGACATTCACGCGTCTTCGTACTTCAATGGGATTAAGTCTTCATCGAATGCCAGATATGTTGCAACGTCGAGCGACAGTGGCTCGTCGTTAGAAGGGATTTCTTTGTTGCCTTCCCCATTGCTTCTTCGGCGTAACCCCCTCCCCGCCCTTGTCATCATGCTTCAAGAATGTCTTCAATGGAAGACGACTTGATTAACGGCGGGAGAAAGGATAGGAGTGAATAATTGTGTTAGGTCTGCGATGTCGTCTGTAACGCTTCGCCGGATGCTCGTTGGATTTAATAAGGCACCATGACTCTGAGACTGCCTTCCGCTATCCGGTATCTTTGACTCAGTACGCATCTTTGCTATACATATATATAGTTTAGGGTTACTCGTTAAACATACATTTATTGCAGTATTCATTTAAGACACAATATGAAACTAGCAGCGCCTCACCAGTATTCTGATATAGCTACTTAGTAAATACAAAATCGATTTGCCTTTGCTCGGATAGAATACTGTCGCAGTATAATCTCTGACCATTGTAAGTAGGTGAGAACAAGGGAAACTGGGGGATTCGTGTAGAAACTTTCGCCAGGCAACCGGAATGAGTGGGAACAGAGCTGCTCGTAAATCGCGCCAGACTTAATACCATTAAAGTTTTAAGTAACTTGAGAGTGTACAGCAATCGGAGTGAAAGAATTCAGTGTATCCTCTCCGCGAGTCACCTTAATGATTTCCCACTCCATTTCATAGCGTTATTTCATTCTCTCCTCAAGTTCTTGGGTCCCTGACGAAATGAAGACATCCTCAGCCAAATACAGCGTGTGGATTACCGTGAAAAATAGTCGGCCGAAATTGCTTGGTGTCTTCTTAATGCTCCTCGCGCTAATTACACCGCCGGCCGGGATTTTACTCTTTCATTGTTCTCGTCATTTCGCGCGGCTCCCTTGTCGTACGCTCCTCCCCCACCCCGGATCTTTTTCTTTACGATTTAATTCCGGGCGATATACTCTTAAACCGCATCCCCCATCTCTTCCAGCCTCTTGTTCGCAATGCTGCGAGGGTGGAAGAAGAACTAGCAGGTTACTCTGCATTGTTTTCATGGTGCCTTGAAAAATCTGCGGTAGACAAAAGGGAGATAGAAATCCGACGGTGACGGAGCGCTGGCCAGCCGTCCAGGCACTGTCGGAAGTGGGGAGACAAAGGCTTAGAGGCCCACGCCTCGCTTGCACTTTTAAATGGACTCTCATTTCCGCCGGGGCATAATACGAATGGAAATGTATTATATAAATAGCTTCTCTTAAATCGGAGTTATTATAGCTCGTCAACCTGGTTGCATTTTTACTCCTTGCCTTCATCTGGGAGACTCGGTTCCTTCATATTTCCTCAGCTTTGAAATTAGTTGGACGAATATATTCGAATAATTTATTTATCCCTATTCTATTTCTTCTATAGATGTGCTTTTGATCAATATATGGTTTTAAAAATATAGGATCAACGACAGTGTACGCGTGATGAACACACATTCACGGGTCTTGGAGCTGCTCGACTGGGATGAATCCATTCCACTTCCGCATGCACGCACAGCAGGTCTGCATTATTGCGGCTTATCCGGTATTACGCTTATGTGACGCAGGTAACATCGCAACCTTAAGCGCGCACAGTGTATCGAGCACGGAATTACCTCATGAATTCTACTCACCCCTTCTGGAAATTCTGTATACAGTGCTCCGGGCTCGCTTCTACCTCCTCCGATACTCACCCGCGCTCTCGGTTCCGGCGATCCTCGCCTATCTATTGCTGTGCTTTGATAAATATACTTTCCTACTTCCAGCCCGCTTTTCCCTCAGCATTATTCCGTCGTTCGATGCATATTTCGGCTGGTTTTATAATATCTCTATATTATATCCATGGAGTTTACATAGTATATTATATGCTGTATAGTATAACAAGTTCGGAAATTGTACGATGAGTGTAATTCCCCTTTCCCGATGTATTTGTCGCAATTTCGGTGCTGGTGCGGCTGGCATTCCCGCTATCTTTTTTATCAAGGAGTCGAGGAGATAGGCATTCAAAATTCCTACGGCTCGTCCTGGCTAGGTACTGTAGTAGCTGGGGGTAGGTCGACGTCCTGGCGGCGTTTCTCTCAGAACGGAGGGAGAAGGCCTGACGGCGACGTCCTGATATTCTGCAGACAGCTTCCATTACGGCATTCCAATACTTATTGTAAGAGGCACGCGCGAAATTCATTCATTCGGTGCAGTCGCCCGCACCGGAGCCGGGTCAGTGCCGGAGACGTGTTGTCGATGGGTTCATTAGAACCGGCATTCGGCCCCGCATTGAACGATGATCGCAGCAAAGCCCCTGGCATCTTGGAAATGTTTCACACCCCTCTTAGTCTCCCTTTATTCTCTATATCAAGCAGCAGTATTCGATGATCCTAGGATCACGCTGCTCCTACCATTCAGAGCGCAAAGTCAATAATTACAGATATTAGTGGTCAGTTTCACAAATCATACTAGTGGCACCCTGATGGTGCAATTGCACCCGGCGGGGCCGATTCGGCAATGCGAGGTCGAATTAATATTAGAATCATGACCGGCGCTGTCTAATCAGCCGGCGCAGAAAGCGCGAGCGGAATATTACGGGGTTTGGACGCATGCGGCAGCCGTTAATCAGGAAAAATGGTCGAGTTTAATTTCATATCGTGCGATCGGCATCGACGCAGCCAGCGCAGAGGCCGCGCGCGCACTTGCACCAACCCGACCCTCCCAGGTTAACAACGTAATCTCGTTAAATAACGACGTGATCCGGCTGCGAATTCGACTCGGATCCGCCGAGCTGGCGGTAGCAAGAGGAAGAGAGAGAAAGAGTGAAGGAAGCAGAGAGTACCCCTGATTACGGACATACCCTCAGCATTCTAACAACATCGCTACCTCCTCGAAGGCGGACGAAACTCACCCTCCGATTTTATCCGGTTTTCCGCACCCCCGATCCTTCCTACCTACCAACTTCTTCACCGTCAGGAGTTTATATCAGTCACATTTAAGACTTTCATTCCCTTTACATTCCTTATTTCCAAGGTTACTGCGAGGCTCGCTTCCACGCACTTCCAACTAATTAAGCACGCCACTCAAAAATTGACTTTCAGAGTACATACGATTAAAAAAGGAGTGGACGCGAATTGGTATTAGTAGAAATCTATGTAAAGGTTCAAAAGTCCTTCAACTCATTAGTAAGGTAATACGCAAATAAGGTCTTTATAACAGCAATTACGTGAAGAGTGCGCAGCAGATCGTTGTCACACAGAAAATCGAGGCTGATTAAAAATCCATGCTCGCGTTGACGACCTGATATTTGAGCCTGCGTTGGTGGCGCTCACAGGTAGCATTACGGTATTAGAACCACATTCGCCGGATTACATCGATAAGCGCCAGGGGGTGAAATGTCGTTGCACGCGCATTAAGCACCTTGCAAAGAGCGGCTGCAGCGGGGACAGACGGGTTCGAGCACGAGATACACCGATAGTCCTGCTTTCCGGGTTATCGGATTTTTCCCATCTTTAATTACGACTCGGCGACCCGGATTTACAAATAAGGGCTTATCGGTAGCCTGCATTTATTACGGGGTTACATCTATGCTTAATCGACTCGGGGTGAATATCAGTGTACACGCGCACGCGACACAAAGCATCGGCGCCCTCCACCCTACCATCGTAATCTAGCAGTGTCCACGGAAACAATTGTTTCGCGGGCAATCGTGCACGCGCAACAAGTCGCGTCCGATAAGTCATAGCCGGCATTCGCCCTGCTCTCCACCCAACCATCCCACGCATGGTGTCTATTGCTTGTCTGTCTTTCATTTAGCCTTTCTCCGTCTCTCTCTTTCTCTTTGGCACGCGCGCGGCGTCCAACAATAACCTGCTTTCTCGCAACGAGAGATACGTATACGCGGTCACGATGACTGCCGCGCGCACGTGCATGCACAGCTCGTCCAGGATTCCAATATTGATTCTAGATTCTCGACAGCCGTGCTACAAACGAATCGGCCTCGTTTACCGGCTTCTCCAGCCACCGGGTAACGCTCGACTTTGTCGCCGAACGCAAAAACGAAGCTACATGCGATGGATGAATTTCGCAGACGCTTCCTGACGAATCTGAATGCGATGAGAATACGGCGTGGTGCTTTTACTTCATTATCTTGAATCGGGTCGACTTTAGAGCTTGAGAGAATTATCGTATACAGAGGAAATACAAAATGAGAAGAAAGAGAGATGAAGTAGAGGCGGAAAGAAACGATGAATGCTAAGGGATGAAAACGCTGGACGATAAAAAGTACGACATTCCTGAAGGAAGTAGCGAAGAAAGGGGAGTGGGAGGTACGGGAATAAAAGTAAGAAGTGCGGAGCGAGTCTCATGATATCGTAGCGCAATCGGTCTCGAAGTAGCGCTTTACGGCCGACTTTCTGATGTTGCTCTCCGCCGGCTTTTCTCATCCCAGCCCGCCTGACTTTGACCTCGAGTATGCCTCTGTTTGTCTCTTTGCGTCCGTTTCTCGGTTCCTAGCAAGTAGGTGGGATGAATTACGCCCTTAGCACTTGACTTTTAAACCCCGTAAGCGGATCAGTCTTACCGTACAACCACCCCACTTTTAAATGTGCCCCATCGTGCCACGATTCTGAGAGGCACGACGACATCGTCGACTATAAGGATGACGAGGTCGTCTTCGTCGTCATTCCTGTCGTCGTCGTCTGTCGTAGGAACACGGCGCGCCGGCTGCCACGCGGATTAAACTATTCGGTGGGATTACGAGCACTCGCAATTATATACCACGTACTACGATTGCGGACGCTCGAGTATTAGATTGTAATTACGTGCGGCACTCCCTCAGAAACAAGTGGCTCTATTGCTATCTCGTATTAACTTGAAATTGGGATGACATTTTTGCACCCAGCGATGATACTTCCATCTGGCACTGTGGATACTGTGCATTAGAATCGAAAAAACCATGGTGTCATTCAATCCGTTACTCGATTTGCTATGCTATCGTTGAGCGTAGCCGTGAAGCCGAGTGACACAACGGTAACTGGATCACAGGGAATTCCGAAGGAAGCCGGTTTGGCAGGAGGCTCGCATCACAGAGCCACTCGAAAGCCGCTCAAAGAACACTATTGTCCCGCGCGCGCGCGCGCCGGTGGTCCAGGAGTAAGGCAGGATTTAATAATGTAGAGTAGAGGGCTAGACGTTCGGTACACACTGGCATTGGTACATACCGCTTTCGGGCGTCTTCAATATCAGAACAGCTCAGGAAAGCCCCGGCATTGTCTAGGGCGACGGCACTCAGGCCTGTGTGAGGGTCTGTGTGGGTTGTACTTTATAACTCTGCCGAATGAAGACGATGACGAGCATTATGGTCGGCCGGATAATGGCCGAGCACAGCCAGTATTCACCTTGGCCCGATACCATCGGAGTCGCGCAAAGAAACCAACCTCGACAAACACCACCACCACCACCACCACCACCAACCCCGTCCGTCCTGATTGAATTATACTTCCTACGGCAGCCAATCGGACTCCGAGGAATTGCCGGACCACTCGACAACCCTTCGGGTAACTCGAGCTTATTCCATTAGCGGTGCTTCTCACTCCTCGGCTTCCAAGTTCCACGTGGCTCACGAGCGATTTCCAATTGATATGTAGATGACCGCGGCGAAGTTATGTTGAAGGGCCAACGATAAAATGGAGAACTTTTTTAATTTTTCGCCGATGCAGCCTCATTCTTTCGTCAGTCTCTTGCACTCACAGCCGAGAACTGGCTCCAGTCAAGTGTAGTTCGGCGAAGTTTTACGCCACTCGCTGGCGCGAGCGGTCCACCCAAGGCAGGACAGCTAATTTGTGCATGCGAAAGACGCGATAATTCGAGGAATGAAAATGAAGAAGGAGGCTGTATAGTGGAATAGGGGTGGGAAGGTTAGGCCGGAGTGGAGCTCGAAGGAACGTGCTGGTGTGCCTGTGGACCACTCGGGGTTGGGGCAGCATCTAGAAGGCAGCAGTCGAGGGACCGTCGTCGAGGAGTCCTATTCCAATTCCAGCAAGTTAATTGGAATTGTTTGCCGCAGACACCGCGAGCCGCTTGCCCTCGCGCCCTTCTCAATCCTATTCCTCCTTCAGCACCTTCCTGTCCTCCGATCCGTCCTAGTCGTCGCACAGACGATCTCGCCCTCTCTGCATCACACTCTCATTCCACGCCAACTCAAGCCGGCCGCCCTGACTACGAGTCTCTCCCACTAACGTATAACTTTCATATAGCGCCTAATATCTCGAGCGAAATTAATTCCGTCCCTGCTAGAGTATCTTAAACTTTACGGAGAAATCACAAGGAGTGTTGTGCGGTGCAGGGTTGTGTATAAAATATCGAAGTGCGCGACGTCGCGAGAGTACCCCCTTCGAAAATTTTGCATATAGAATAGCATTAAATTTCAGGAACAACAGGCAAACTTTTTATTGTCTGACTACATCATACAACAATAAATCACGTTACCAATCTAGTAAGATAATTGTGAGAATGTCTAAGAAGCTCGATTGCAAATACCACTTCAATACCAGAATCTTTCGCCCAAAAGATATGCTGACTGAGAATATCGCTGTTCCCGACAGCCTCGCAGAGTTGAGTAAAGTCCTCGGATTTCAAGTACGTGATAAATCTCTTAAAGCTATTCGAGTACTTGATTTTCTCACGCAAGTGCTCATGAAGCTCGTCCCGAGGTATGAGCTTGAAGATTTTGTTGGTCATCAGGCTTAGACCGCCGGTGACCAAGTTGTCATTCGGACCTTTGTAACATGGGAGTGTTATCCAGATGCTTCTTATATTCTCCGCCCAATTATCAATTTCCAGACCATTCTGCCAGAGGAAGTCGACAAAACGCATAACCTCTGGTATCTGACATAATTCCCGAATGATAAAGCGCTTCTGATCGTTAATGAAACTGATGGTATCGGCAATCTGAGGGTCGTGACTCGCGTAATTGTCGATAATCGTGTTGATTTCCTTCAAAGGCAGAAACTCCAGGAGGTCCTGGAAGTCCTCCTCTAGCGAACTGTCGTCCGGTTTTTGTGGGCTGTCATTCGCCTCAGGAGCCGCCAATGTCGGCCGCATTTTGTACGCGATTAAACCGACCACGGCGATCGAGATTGCTGTGATCGCCGATGCAGCGACGAGTGTCTCGTTCATTGTGTGTGCTGATTAGATAAGCGCTGATAGTTTGCCTTGTCAATTGCCAATATGGGGCATACTGGATCCACAGTCATCTGGAAGGTTCACTGCTTGAGCTATGCTCTCGCACGTAATCGTCAATTATAGCTTGAAAGTTATACCTCAGGAATTGCAAGAGGTTAACTGTCACCCATGTTCTTCTTTCTGAGTAAATGAAAGGATTGATTCATATACCACGTAGGAATTTAGGTTTCGGGTGAAAAAATAAATGCCTCACTTTTTCATAACTCTTCAAATTTAATTAAATTAATATATGCTGAGGTTCACTGCGATAGACATACAATCGGAGACACTGAAATTTAGACGTTTAGTTCGGTGTCGCGCGAAGTTAGCTCTTCTACGGGTTCTAATTGTAAGCGATGTCATGTTACACTATATTCAGACTTTTCTCATTGTATGCTATCAGTCTACCAGATCTCTTAGTCGGCGAACAATTTGGTGCAGCCAGCACATATTATTTTAAAATCTTCTTCTCTAAACAGATACGTTCCTGTCTAATTCTCGTCGCGATCAATGCCCATCATAACGTGGGCGAGTTCACGTACACGAACAACGTCGATATTGTGAGCGACGGCTGTGTTCACCAGTTGAATAAAACTCTCGGTGTGGAACAGATTATGGAGAATTGTAGCGAAATCCTTGGAGAACACGCGGTTTCCAAAGAGTGCATAGGGACATTCGTTCATCATTTTCTTATCGTGCTTGGCATAGATTTTCTCGTACGGCATAGCAGCTTTGAAATCGGCGATCAAACCAGCCATTCCCTCGCCGATCTTGTAGGTTTCAGGAACTTCCTTCTCCTCACTGTCTTTCTTGTCATCGTCCTTATCTTCGCTGTCTTTCTTCTCACCGTCCTTCTCCTCGCTGTCTTTCTTCTCACCGTCCTTCTCTTCGCTGTCCTTTTTGTCGTCGTCCTTGTCCTTATTGTCCTTGTCCTTGACAATCGGCTCGAGTCCCAACATTTCGTTTGCGGAGTTTATATAAGTATACATATCCAAACCGGACTTATCCATGAAATCCAGGAAGAGTCGGAATTCGGGGGTCTTTTCCACGTCAGCGACAGACTCCTTGAATGCGGCTGTGAAGATGTAGTTCCAATGGCGCTGGACCTCTTCGTCTTCCTCGACATACTTGGTTACCAGGTCCACGAATTTTTGTACTGGGATCACATCAGCGTAGTCGAGGAATTGCTGAACAAGGACCTTCTGGTCAAGCTGCACCAAGTCAGCCAGATCGAATTGCGTCTTATTTTGTTGAATTGGACGTCGCACGTAAGCCGAGGCGGCTACGATGCAGATTGCGAATACTGCTAACAGTTTCATCTGCAAATACAAATATAAAACATAAATTTGTAAAGCTTAAACGTTTACCGTCAATTATTTCAGGCACATTCTTTTACTATTGTATGAATTAGAGCAACGAAAAGACTTACGGTTTATGCTGTGGGATACTCGAATGGTTCCAAGTGACTACCGAATGTGAGGAAGCAGTTCCCGCACAGAAATTATATACTGGCGAAACCATATTCGAGTGGCAGTTTTTCTGTGTAAAAACTGATAAGATTGGCGAACTGTGACTAGATACGTCTCTTCTTCGAATCCAGGTCATTGTTTTGCAGGATGTATGATCCAATACTTATGCGAAAGCAATGAGTAATTTAAATGTGTTAATAAGGATCTTCCGTTCGAAGATAATGAATAGAAGATCACATGAAATTTAGGTAACCGATTGAACGACTTTTACTTCAGAGAGATTGGGAGCAGTTTCGCTTATCGGTACGCAGGTGTATTTTGGTAGTCACGTAGTAGAAACGGATCTGTAGCTTATCGGATTTGATTCCAGCTACTTGTACTTCATATCATTTAACTCTTGGTGACCGGTTATGCTTCACTTATCCCGAAGGTAAAGATAAATTATTATTTAACTATCGTGAAGTCCTCGACTGGTTCATAATGAAATTTCGTACCCCGGATAGTCATGGAGTCTAGCCGTAGTTAATCAATTCTGTGGGAAAAATTTCTCCTCGAATTTCCGGCAGCTCATTAAATCCCAAATTAAATTGCCAGGTGAATATAATCAGTGGATTATTGCTAACATCCGCCAATAATCACGCAGTGGCCGTGTGTGTTAATTATAAAATAAATTATACCGATGTCAGCAATACCATACTGTAATGATATTATTATCCCACGATAATAAAGTGACGCGGCTAACAGTTATAACGAGTTAATGACAGCGGGTCACCGTTAACAGAGTCGATAATTAAAATCAATTCCTGGAAGATTAGCTATTCGCCGGGTATAAACCATTATCAGATAAGTTCGACCTAGTGAGACGTGGCCAATGCGCACAACTTCTATTACTATTCGGTTATTACATTGGGTGCAAGCTGGAGTTTCAGGAAAATGTTTTTCAGGTTCGGAAAAATCAGGTAAAATTGTGTGAACACAGATTTTTGATTGACACATAATTTCTTTATTGCCAGAAAACAGTCAGGTACTTTTTGGGAGGGTATATATAAAAGGAGCCGATTTATCAAATATCTTCAATTCATGCGCCGGGCATCTGGATGCCGAAAATGAGAGTGATGATCTCGTCGAGTGCGTCGAGATCAAGTCCAGCCAGTTTAGCCTTTTCTCTCATCTCAAGGAAGATAGGATGCGAATAGATCGAGGTAATAATATTTTGAAATTCGGGTGTTTGTATATGAGCGATGAAATCAATAAAGGCAGGCGAGTTCTGCATTTTGAATTGATAGAGTGCGTAGAGCTCTTGGACGGGAAGGGCAGCCTTAATCTCATCAACCATGCCGCGGAATCCACCAACAGCATGGGTGCCAATCATCGAACGATACTTCTGGTTAGCGTAGACCGGCGGCACGTATGGCTCCATGCCGACGAAATCATGGAATTCCTGGATCATCTTTGTCATATCAAGTCCAGCGCTCTCCATATAGAGAACGAATGCTTGATACTCAGGAAGAGCCTCGACGTTGCGTACCATAGTGTGGAATTCAGGGTTCATCATATATGCAAATCCGCGTTTGACTTCCGGGTCCTCCACGAAGTATCTCATAAAAATGCCTACTACTTCGTCGGTAAGGGCCATGTCCTGGAAATCTTTGAAGTCTTGGGCGAGAGAGCTGTCATAGAAGGAGTTTGAGTACACATTGGGGAACTCGGTGCCGAGAACGGTGAACATGATATCCTCGACAAGTTTGACATTGACTCCCGCGGCGACCAGAGAGCTCCTCGTCTTCAAGTAAGTCGGATGCGAGTAAATGTTGTTGACGATACCCTGGAAGTTACTGGACTTCAATTGATCGACGTACGCGTGGAAGGCTGGTGATGTCTTCATCTTGTCGGCATAACCGTGGATGAATTGATCGTACGAGATCATAGCTTTCACTTCGGTGAAGAAGCCGGCTAATCCGCTAGTAGCTGGCATATAACTCTTTTTGGTGGATGCTGGTACCGTTTGATGAATGCCAAGTATCTCATTCAACTTGTTCACTAGGTTGTAGGCATAGATTCCGTTGTCCTCGAGGAACTGGAGGAAGTTCAACATCTCGGGGATGTGTTCGAAGTCCATGATCATGTGTGTAAATTCGTCGGACAACATGTAGCCCAAGGCATCACGGAATTCAGCATCTTGGACCGTGTACCTCCCAATTACGAGTTCCACTTGTTTAATGGGAATCATGTTGATGAAGTACTGCATATCGTCATGAAGGGGTCCATGGCCAAAGTCCGGCACTGCATTCTGACCGTTTACGGTTGCAAACGCAACTAGAGCTGTCAACACTGTCGCCGCGAGCTTCATCTACAAACAGATCCACTTTGTTCAGGCAATTTCACTCACAGTTAACAAAAAGCAAAGTGACCTTAATACAGAACTGTTTGAATTCTAACGTTATATAGAATACAGTCCAACCATACTTACCCTGACAGACGTATTATCAGCAACTGAGACGCTGCATATGTCACGACCTGTTATTTATATAGCAAATCGTCAAGAGGCTGCAGGTGGAGGAATTGCTTCAATTCGAAGTGATAAGTATTCCCCCTGTGATCTCCTGATCTTACGATAATCACCTGTGCAGATAGTGGAGTGTAATCGACGAATACACTTTGCTGTCATGTCAATTAGTGTCGTAGTCGCTCTATCATATTTCCCTGTATGTGACAATGAGGATGCGGTAGTAATTGCTTACAATTAAACCAGACCACAGTGCGTAGAAGTACCCGACTATGTGGAGAAAGCCGCGATCATCTAATTAATTAATGGCCATCGGAAATTGCTACTGTACGGAGGCTGTACTTTTGTTTAATTAATTTAATAGCTGATAGTGGAGTCGTGACTGCCCGTTGATAATTAAAAGCCTATCCTCCAGATTGGAGTAATTAAGCCTTTGAAGTTATCTACCGTAGGTAGTCATTTCTTTTTTCGGCGAAACAAACCCGCTCGAACTATCGAACAATGAGTATGTATATATAGCTTGTCAAATGTAGTACTGCGGACGACTGGCCCCGCACGGGGAAATGACCTCTCTGTGCCGTAAACGAAACACGGGGAGTTGCAACGACTCGTACATTTGACAAACTTTACATATAACAGTTTCTATAGTACGCACTATTGCCATCGTGTTTCCCCATTCTACTGGGTCTTGGTTTGGGAGGCAAAGTTAGTCAGAAAAATGTTACCAGAATTATCTTTGAGGAGAATGATAGTTTGAAGATATCTTTGTCAAAGTGTTGGCCCCTGAACGCTTGACAGCCGTCTTAATTGTTCAAAAGCTACTCTGATATACAGTGTAAGATCAAATCAAGATTTATCTCATCACAGTCTTATCAGCCAATGAGTGGAAATAGTATCTTCGGGATTTGTTTTTCTCTCCTGCTGATGGTAGTCCGACATTTTCATTGGTAACTAGCTGCCCTACCCGGTTTCGCCCCGATGGTATTTCGTGTGCCTCTGGTGAGTTTTAGGGGTGAATGAGGGGGGTGGGGACCCTCACAGTATTTGTTCTAAGGTATCGAAGAATACTCAGGAACGGTATAGAAATCTTTGGGGAACATACATACCTATTTTCACTTTTATATATTAAGATTATCTAATTTGTTTGTGATTTATTCTCTGCTTCGATTTAATCGTCGTATTATTATATTTCTGTCTGTTACGTTACTGCTTAGCCTGTTACTGCATTGATTTCCCATGTAATACGTTATCCCGTTCAAGATTCAAACAAAATTTGTTATAGTATCTCGTGCAACCAATTAACCAAATAAGCAAAGCACAATATTTTGAATTACATCAAAAATAGCATCCCTCTCAAAGCAGAATACCAATTATGTACACTAATTACACTAAACTCTTAAGCGATATTACAATGGTGGAAATAAAGTATCATAATTAAATAACAATTTTTTAGAAACGCGCTTTTATATTTCAAATAAGTAACAAAAACAGGGCATTAAAATGTTCATAATAACAAAATACAGTCGGGGCGAAAATCACATTATGCTAATTCATAAAAGCATTTGAGCTCTCATTCGGAGAACTCTGGTAAGAAAAACCTCATATGCTTTTATCTATTAGCATTATGATATTTTCTCCGCGACTGCATTTCATTATAATTAATATTTTCATGCCCTGTTTGTGTTATACATTTGTCATACAAAGCATATTAGAAAAAAACAATTTTTTAACTATTATTTAACTGTGGACTGTTAACCCCACCGACTATCGTTGAAGTAATTTTATTTCTCTCAACATTAGTTACCCATTAGTATCAGATTAGACTGTTTCATAAATGACAGAAATCCAGGACAATAGAGCTATTACCTACGAGTAGGTGGTAAAGGGGAATCATAAAGTTGCTCATGTTGTAAGGAAAATAGTTGTATTTATTCACAGAGGTAGACGAGTCATAGACTCAAACTATTAACAACAAGTCTATGGCATTGCAGCGGAAGTATAGATATACGATCCGAAATCTGTGTGTAGGGATTGGTATGCTTTGAATTTCGTATCGATGAAAGTGGTTGGTCGTAAGGTATCGGTCAGTGGTGATTTAGACACGTCCGGGTACCCTGATGCCGAAGATGACTTCGAGGAGGTTCTTGATAGCCAGAAGGTCGATTCCGGCGAGCCTAGCCTTCTCCAAAAGGTTCTGGAAGAGCGGGTTGACGTAGACGGTGTCAACGATTTGCTGGAACTGGGGGGATTCGATCTGGGCAATGAAGTCAGCGAAGACTGGGGAGTTCTGGAGCTTGAAGTCGTAGAGAGCGTTGAGGGCATCCATGGGGAGGAGGGCCTTGACGTCAGCAACGAAGCCACTGACTCCACCGGCGATTGCGGGCCTGACATTAGCGTAGGGCACGACTGGCTCGATTCCGATGAACTGGTTGAATCCGTTAACCATCTCGTAGATGTTGACTCCAGCATTGTAGATGTAAGCCATCAGGTTCTTCACCTCAGGCAGGGCTTCGACTTCCCTGGCCAACTGTTGGAACTCAGC
This sequence comes from Ectemnius lituratus, assembly GCA_910593735.2. NCBI lineage: Eukaryota > Metazoa > Arthropoda > Insecta > Hymenoptera > Crabronidae > Ectemnius > Ectemnius lituratus. The sequence continues at coordinate 10,579,047 of OU343035.1, forward strand.
GGACTGCATGTAAGCAACGGCTTGTTGGAATTCGAAATCTTCAGCCAGGTATTGGAGAGTTACGCTCAGGATATCGTCCTGGGGGATCAGGTCGAGGAAGTCCTGGATCTCCCTAGCGAGGGCACCATTGCCCACATTGGGGATATCGAAGGCATTGCTTGAGCCGAAGACGGCCAAGGCGGCAACGAAGGCAAGAACGAATTTCATCTGCAATGAGAATCAAATTCGTGTGGTATAACAATCATAATAATTAGAATATTAATAATGAAATGATTGGTATATGTAATTTTGCAGTTAATGCAATTTTAAACCGAGTGGTGTAAATTACAATAGAGTTACATTTTCTAAGTAGCTTTAGTCAACTTTTCGTGGACGATATAATTGATGCAAGTAAAGAATGACAATAATTGCAGAGTATTCAGTGGTACTGAGAAATACTAAGGTTCGTTTCAGTGCTAAGTGAATCCTCTGAGAAGGTATGAGATGAAGCAGTGTATCACCACTTACCGTGCTGGTACTTGGTCTGTTTCAAGTCTTCCTCGAAACTCACTGATGCCAGACAAATCCAGCCATGGCCTTATATACACCTCAACTGATTGATTATAATGTTGCCCGAGATAAGATTAGGTGGCCCGGCCTTTTCGAGTGTTCGCGATTTCGCGGCCCTGTGGAAAGGTATCAAACATCTGCCACGATTGTCTAAAGTCCGAGATGCCGATTACTTCCATCCGAATACAGTTGCCAAGGTTAGCAAAGATAGTACCGTTGATATAATCCGTTCGGACGTGAAATCTTAATTAGCCGAGGATGTCTTTAGTGAAGTCATCGCATTGTCTTTCTAAGTTGGCTTCTGGACCTACAGCAGCACTAATTTATGTGGAAGTAGTCATATAATTAGTCATTTCATAGTAGAACGGTGCGTAAATTGAACTATTACTTCTTCGCCGTTCTAATTTGACCTACTATTTGATAAGAAAGAGTAAATACCAGGATTGGAAACTACTGAATGTTGAATTTATCTGCTACCCTACTTCTCATTTTCCATAGATCGCTCACCATATAACCTAGTTTCAACTATCGTTGCTTCTTGATCTTGATTACATATATCTAATTCTATGCGACTTGGGATTTCCATTACCACCTGGTATTTTAAGATATTGAGATATTTTTGGCATGCCAACAGCTGGCCAACGACTAATCAGGCAAATTGATACTCTTACGAGTATCAGATCTTACTCGACAAGTTGTTGCATGGACTTCATCAAGATAGTCTTTGACATCCATCGGAATTGTGCGGGAGAGCATTATCTAGGCCTACAATCAGGATAAAATATATTTTTCAGAAACTCGTAACTGTATATAATATAAGAAATTGCAACTGCATATCCAATGCTTCGATTTATATCGAAATCAAAATGATCCGTGTGGATTATTTGGTTCATTTTTGTACCGGTTTTCCATGAGTTAATAATTGTGCAATACGCAATATCCCTATGCTTATCAATGCGTAAGGATCAGTCGAAGGAACTGGACGATCTATAAACGTATCACAATATTACGCTGCGATAAATGCATCGATAGTATTTATCGGAATCCATTAGCTCAGAATTAAATGCAGTCGATTTTCCGTTGATCGATGACCACTGGTGCTGATAATTGATTGTTTGACAGGTATTCTACAACACGTATATCTTGGTTCCAGGACGTATATCCTATCGCTCTAAATTTAGAAACATGAATAATAACCGATCGGGTTGGAAAGTGATCTGTGAGCAAAGAAGGAAATCTTTTTTGTAGCTCTCGCTACTAATGCGCAATCTTTTCATTTCCTGAACACGGTGCGCCGTTGCCTTAGTCACAGGGACCACATACTTAATGAAGTCTCAGAAATCAGAAGACTGTTCAATCCTCTTATTCCCGAACGATGTCTAATGCTGGCTATTGGAATTGCATTAGAGAGCGTCGGCTCCTGGGCCTTAAAAGTACCCGGCGGATGAACATGGCGATGATTGCGGTGGTTTACCATTTCCCGGCAGCCAAGCGTCTGAGCCGGAGACGATCAATCGTAACGAGGCTTCGTTAACGTGGCGAAAGTTTGGCCGATCGAACGGCCACGGGGAAGCACCGCGTGCACCGAATGGCCTGTGCCGTGTGATACTCGCGTCCATTCGATAAATAAGAAGAACACGATGTTTCGGCAGGCGGTGCTAACTTTTAAAAGGAAAGTAAGCGGAGAGCTTACTGCTAGCCCATCCCACCGTCAGAAGCCTCCAACACTTGTAGTCCTGTAGAAATATGTTCGGTGCACGTAGCTCTTATTAATTCCCGGCCATAGACCTGCTAGTAGAGTTCCTCTCATACTACCAAAATTAAGAGAGAAATAGTCCAAGAAGCAATAAAGATTTCACATTTTTTTCTTTCACATCTTATAAATATGGTTCCTTTTATCAGTTCACAAACGGACGACTAAAACCTCTCGAGATGCGAGAAGAACCAGGACTCCAGTACAAACTCCAGATGACATTGCGCCATTCTCGCTAGTCTCGCTAGTCTCGCTAGTCTTTCGAGTACTCCTGCTATTCTTTTCTCATCCAGCAGAATGTAGAAATCGGAACTACAATGACTTCATAACTACTGCTTCTCGTTGTATACAAAAATTACCTTGGATAAGCGTTTCTGGCGCATTACCGAGCTTTCTGTAACGTAACCGGGCACCGTGCTCATTTTCACGCGCCAACAACAGTACAATTGCTTCTTATTTCAATCCGCTTGCAATTCTCTTTGCGAGAGCAAAATTTTACCCGATGTCTCGGGCGCGTCGCGCCTTTTGCTATGGCTCGGATTCCCTTTTTAATTATGGGTGAGCTTCCAGCATGGCTCGTTACTGGATATCTGTGGTGGTCCTTTTCCCGAAAAGGCTCACGATATAATTGGCCGGATTCGCAGCAACAGCATCGTAATTGTTCTCCGAATGACCCCCCTGCCTCGCGTCCTTACCCACATCCTGCAAAGTCTTCCTCCTGCAAGGAAGTTCCGAGCTTGGCGAACTTGCTGGGCGGTCGAGTTGTATCAAATTATTTTCTCCGGTTCGCGCTGGCCCGGCAAACTTTTGCCCCGATATTATGGTAGCACGTGGTGGTAACAGCCTGCCGTAGCGGTCTCATCGTTACCGGTATAACGGCTTCGAGGATTTTCACGGCGAAGCAAGAGCCAACTAAGAAAACGCGCCTCTGTAGCAGCACGAGCCAGCGATTTCGCCAAGGCTGCTTCGTTCCAGCGTATTCTGTTTTCTTAGAACTATGTTTTGGAATAACAACTTATTTATGAAACATACCGCTCTTATTCCCTTATTGTGATAATCAACATCTATCGCTGCCAGCGGCAAATTGCATTCTCGAGAGAAACTCGATCTCCGAACTCGAATATGAAATCATTGAGGGTGCGTCTAAAATTATCCACGATTCTTATCAAACTGCCCCACACCTCTCGCGCGATTTATCAACGAGCAGAAATTTCGCCACTCGAGTATCGACCCATTATCGTTGTGAACAATGACACACGATCAGATAGTGTACGCTTTCAACTGGGCTTTTTCCTTAATTCTACTTACCATGAGTTCCACTCAACGCTTACATGAAAACAATAGAGCCAAAGTTTAATCCCCTGTATACATCAGTCCTCCTTGATCTCACCCAGAGAGAGAAATAAAAATGTGATTTGAGTTGTATTTTACAGGAGGCTAATACAACGAGGCCGTTTAGAATTGAAAGAGGAGAGCAAGTGATTCTGCCTGATCGGAGATCTCCTCTGTTTGATGACGCGAGAGCTCCAAAGAAGCATAATAGAGCTAAGGCAAAGGGTGGCAGGCGAAGCAGGCATTTGGCTTTCAGTAGGATCGAAGGACGAACTCGGCAGGGTTTCGAGGACGATTCTATACGAGTGGAACGGGGGAATCCTCCTAGCTAGCAGCACGGTGCGAGAAGGTGGCCGTAACAAATCCTCCACGAGTAATCGAGGTCGTGCCCCCGCTAGGTTTTACTCTCGAACACTTAACTCTATTGCGATTGGATTCTCCGAGCGTCTCATCCCGTGTACCACACCCCGTCCACTTTTCCCTTCCAGTCTCTCTTCTCCCTCGCTTGGCACTACTATGTTCTCCCGGGTGGACGCAGCTTTCCCAGCAATTCTCTTTGTTTTTGCCATGAAGAAAGTACGCCGCCGGTGCTGGTCTACGCCCACCCATATCCTAGGACACCTCGCTGGCTCCATGCACGCGGGAACCCTTATTGCAAGTGACACGATAAAGTAGCCCCAGGGAACGGAGGTGATCTCAGGCGCGGCGCTAGCCCTATGAACTTTTATGAGATAAGCCACGGACACCGGTGCCATGATCAGGGTAACGGCTGCCGATGGAAAATGTAAACGGATCTGAGCTAGCTACCTTATTATTCGCTTGACATTTTGCGAGTTACAATCTACACTTTCGAAACTATCTAGATCGCAGAAATATCACAAGAAGGTGTTAAATCATCGAATGCGAGGAAAAGGGACAAACCTATGCCTGGAAACGATGCCTCCTTTATCTTCCCTGCTTCCCGTTGGGTTTTTTCTTGAAGCAGTTGAAAGTGATCTCAGAAAGATTGGTAATCGAGTGCATGATAAAGTTTAAAGAAGGCCCAGTGGCAGGGCGAGAATATTGCTGATACCGTGATGATTGCAGGCTCGACCAACAATGTAATCCAATTTGGTCTGGTGATACGAGTGCAATCGACGAGCCTGTCGAGCGAGTCGATGCTTGATAAGAAGACCGATTGGCACAGTAATACTTAAAACGATAATCTCGCAAAAGCAGGTATGCCTTCAGGATAGCAATGATTACGATATGCTCTCACTGATTCGAATCCTTATCGCGCTGCAAACAGGCGCAGCGAAAGATCGCTTTTTTAGAATTGCATTAGCGATTATCGGCTGAACACTTGAACTGTGACCGGCTGAGTGGCAGAGGACCGAAATTAGAATGAGTGCCGGGGCAAACATGGCTCGAAAGGTGCGGTGGCGTCACGAGAAAGCAACGGTATGAGAGAGTGCCTTGAGGTAGGGTGCATGGGGTTAGCAACCGCCGCTGAAGAGTTGGCCGGCGGGCTCGCTTGTATTTCAATGTCGGCACATCCGGCCGAGTCGGCGAGTGATGTGGTCTGCTACCCTCGCGCATCCGGCAGTCGCCAAACACACACAGGAACCGGGGGACTTGCTGGCTGGCTCTGCACTCTGCACCAGTCAAGAGGCTCCGTAGTGTGTTTGCGCCGGTTGCTTCAACTTTCCTCGACGCCATGGCTGGCCCCAGCCAGCATACCACTGTCATGGAATGACTGGCTGCGTACACAGCCACCTTTCGGCACTGCTAAGCCAACTGCCACCAAGGCACTGAACTCGGGCTTCACGTTTAACTGCTCCTCTTAATAAGGATTCTCTTCCCTTGGCGCATTCTGCTCACGGCATTGTGTGCTCGACAAAATTTCACTGTTATTTCGGAATTTTTTCATTAGTCGCACTTTAGGAAAGTCTGAAGGGATTAGTGCTACCCTACGAGTGGGCGATAGATCTTCGTCAATTTAGCGAGGGTAATAAAGTCGGAATAAGCTAACTTTCGTGGGCGATGTAAAAGCAGAAGCCACCATGGAAAGTGATAATATCATAATCCTCGGTGTTAAGACTAGTTTATCGATGTGCCTTTGCAGCGTGGTGGTGTATCTACGCGCAGTCCCGATAACGAGCAAACTTTCGGCCTCGGCCACTCGAGCAAAGTAATTATGCTCGTATTCCTCGTCGAGTTACATTAATTAACGTCGGCTGCACGGACCGCCGCGGTGCGGCAGCCGCTCTGTAACTCGCGTGGCTCAGGAGGATCCTCGAGCGGGAGAAGTGCCATTGTGTAACCGGGGTGGCACGCATGTTTATATCGATGATGAGTAAAGGGGCGGTTCCGCGCCCGAGCGCCTCCGCATTTCAATATGTCACGAGATTCGCGTGTACATACACCACTGTGCCGTAAGTTCCCACTTTCCTCCACCCTCTCTCAGTTTCGCTTCCGCTTGACTGCTGTTTGCACAAGGAACCGTCTATACTCCCCTAACTTTGAGTACGACTCTATTATTCCGTCATTGAAGTTTGGATTTCGACCTCGCCCTCTGCGATTTACACTTACTTACAAAATGAGCTTACATTTGCATATGTAGATATTCAAAAATACATCTATTACCTTTATAAAATTGTAAAATATCTTGTTTTTCTATAATTTCATATAGTAATTATGAAACACTTCACGTTTCCGGAAGTGATTATAGTCATTATATAAAATGACATACGAATATAATAGGTATTGTGTTTGTATCTTTGGATACGTATGGTTGTATTCATTTCCCTGACAATGGTTACTATCTGTATGTATAAGTATGCTTTCAATTCTGTGAGTAACTATATGTATGTCGACTCACGAACTTTCTCTCCGGTGTCCTATCAATTCGATGAGTTTATCGATCGTCCGTGTCTCGGTTAAAAATTGAAAGCATTTAGCTTGGCAGAAAGGTGCTGCTGAATTTATCCCTGAAGCTTGGCGGACTCTTGCCAATAGGTGCGGACTTCTTCTACTGCCGGGCGTCGAACGCTCCTGACGGCAGCGACGGCAGCGTCCCTCGGGTCACCAACGAAATCACATTTTACCCCGATACAGCCGAGTCTACGGAAGCAATTTTCTCAAGAGCAAACAAGCCGGCCTTCTCGCATGCATTAAACTTTGAACGGACTTGCAAGAAGGCAACGCGGTTGCCTTATAGAGTGGTATTCCTTCAACCGCTGCCGCTGGGTCTTGGAATTCGAAATCGTCCGACATCTTTTGCTGACGAAATGACATTTTCCATCGATCGATACATCCCGATTGCAAGTGTCATCGACTCAGCCTCCTAACCATATCATTGCATTGCGTATGCACAAACATCCCGAGAGACTTCACTCTCGCACTACGCTGGGGGATTGGGATACTAATCGATGCTGATGGAGAGCAGAGGAAAAAGCGCACTGAATTTTAACTCATTAGACGCGAATGTGTTATCTCAAGAGGCGCTAATTACCGGAGCATACCAATCTGCTCTTGATTTCGTTTAATTGGTGGCGGAAAATATATGATTAACATCGGCAACTTGTGGTAGCCGAGAAACAGTCGAGCGATAAATTCTAGTTTGAGGGAGCACGTGTACCTTCCCGACCAGATATTCCTGGAGCTCAAGCGGTGGCATTGTTTCAGGGTGGATGCAGTTTATCTGCCTCGCACCACATATTATCGTTGTGTATCTCGCCGGCGGTGGTAGAGCTCTCATTCGTATCTGGGAATATAGCAACCAGCGGCGACAATGCTTTAATCCGGGAAACGGTCCACCCCTGACAAAAGCTGTGAGCTACGGAAGTAAGCTGATTAGGAGACTAGCCCTCATCTCGCAACCCGAACATTCAGTGCCTAAAGGCATTGAGTTTCTCGGTTTCCCTTCATTCAGGTCATCCTTACCTTCTGCCATCTTATACCTTTCACCTTTGCGCCCTCGTCCTTAACTTGTACGGACAAATATTCGCAAGGAATACCATAGGAATACCATAGGAATATCCTTGGTATACCTCAGGGATGTACTTCTTTCCAGCAGCAAAGAAATACGTGTACGTTAAAAGATTGCGAATCCAGTCTCGTTTCTACGTCATACGTATCGATTAATGGATAAGATATATGGGTTCTCGGTTCAAGTGCGTGGTTAACGGGGAACGAATTTTCATGTGGTCTGCGCACCCAGCCAAGAAAGCAGAAGCTAGCACACAGGCTAGACCGCAACTCCGATGAGTTACGGGATCTACGTGCGCCTGAAACTTTAAGTATTCCAGGAGCACCGTCGATGCTGGTGCGAGCGTCGGGGTTTCAACTGCGAGACGATTTGCACGTGATATCGTAAAATTCAGCGGTGCAAATACCGCTGCATTTATATAGATTAAATCACGGGGATATACGTGTACCAGTTTCCTCCTTTCTCATCCACGGATTGTTCTTGCTACTGGTGAATAAGCCTAACGTTTCTTTCTTCAGTATCTATTGAGAAAAATGGCAAATCGCTGTTTTACGCAAACGCTTTGGTAGACCTGGAATACAAATGGCACACGTGTGGCCTGGCATGCAGAGATGGATGTCGATCGTAGAGGTATCGAGAACCCTCGCTTTTAGTCGCGTCTCCCGAGTGATCGAAGTAAATATTATTGCCCGCACCCTCATGGCCCTTAGCTATTTTTTCGATGCTCGTGTGTGCTCTGTACATATTATCGATCTACATAGTTTCGGCATATTCGTAATTCCCAATATGTTGCTCCCTGGTGCGATGGGTCCTCGAGGGCTTTGGGCGTCGGGAGTCTTTATTTAGCAGGTAAGATTTACCGTAGTGAAAGGGTCGTTGTTATAGGCAGCTGCGCGTGGAGGGTGAGGATTGGTCGCCAAAAGAACGAAGCGGGATCGATGAAGGTCCACTTACCAGTGACGAGTCCTCGCGGCCAGTGACAGCAATTAGTGGCGTCGCCCCTTCCGAGAGCCGATCGAATTACCGATGCAACACAGCCTGGATGCCATTTCTTCCTTTTATCAGCCATTCTGTCTTTCGCATTATTCCGATACCAATCTGTCTTACTTGCCACGAGGCGTTGATAGTATTTCAAGACTTCGCCATTTCGGTCCTAACTTTAAACCCCCTCTCTACTCAGCCATAATTCTTAAATTGTCCTCTCTTATTTCCTTCAACCAGACATTTTCCAGATTGTATTATTTATTGATAGTTGCAATCACAGTCAACGTGGTAGCATTTGAAAGTGACAGGGAATATATAACAAAAAATATCACGTAGACCTGTGGTAATATATTTCTCTGAACCAATAACGAGAAATTGAGTAAGAAAAATTATTCTCCAGGTATACTCGAACCGTTTTCTAAATTCTGACAGGGATTCGATCCTGCCGACAGGGAGGTGCAAACGAGGTAGTTATATTCGAATTCGTATCCGCGGGGATCGCCCAATTTAAAAGTTTCCAGACCCTCGAAGCTGTGTACAAATGCAGCAAACTTCTCGGCAGCCGCATAAGAGAGACCGACTTATTCGTACCAGGTTTCAACACCTTAATTCACGCATTGGTATACCATGGCTGATTAATTATCAATTTTCCACGTATTTCGCACGCCGCACATTTATAAGATACTTAGTGCAACTTCAGTTCTTTAGAGAATATCTTGAAAAACTGATATCACCAAAAGGGGCATGTAGATCTCGGGAAGCCTCGAACAATGGTAGTCTCTTTATTCCTTGCTTTATACCTGTAAGCTTAATTGCTGGTGTTTTATCCTCCATTTTCCAGAGTTATAGCAGCATTGTCATTCGCTGAGGTACATCTTAGCCGAAACAAGAGGAGCAACAAATAACAGGAGTCCATTGTGAAAGGAAGGGCGTATTAATGAACCCTATAAATCTGATAAAAGGCAGTGAGGCCGAATGCGATTTTATGGCAAGACAGCCGTATTCGTGATCCCGGTTCCTTCCTCCCTGATCTTGAGAGCTCGATTTCCTCTGGCGGCGAAACGTATGGACCGCTTGTCACATTTTTCACGGTACCATTGATCTCGTAGCGTAGCCGAGAAATATAATAACAGCCCGCCGGTAGTGCACAGCGCCCGGTTTATGGGCGCAGGACTACGGCTGTAAACGGTCATATTAAGCGGGACGCACACTGCCGTGATCGAGTGTCGGGGTGAAATGTCGCGCTATAAATGTCAGGACTAAATGCACTTGTCGACTTAAAGGAGTACCACCCGCGTCGTCTCGACTTACTTTTTCCGCGGCACGGAACTTTTATTGGCAAACGTACTCGATTACCCCCGAGGAAAGAGGAGATATAAATGGATCCAGTGCGACAGAGGGCAAGACGAGCAACTCTCTGCCAGAGTACTTCAACGCGTTCTACATTCTACTTAGCAGTTCTGTCTGGGACCTTGTCTCGATTCGACGTGCTTATTTACTATCTTAGAGAACGCACTCCCTGCTACTCATCGATTCCGCTATCCACCGCGGATAGCTTCGGTTAAATTTGAGATTACCGCACCGATCTCTTTGGTATTCAAGTGCCGCTGGGAATGTCGGCGCTGTTCTCTTTCGACTTTAAGCAAAACTTCGCTGCAATCTTTAGTAAGAAACGGTGCGAGGTAGCCTTATGAGACGGTGTAAATCTCTGTCGCCCAGCTGATTCGACGTGGGGGCAGCTATTTCGTAAGCAGAGGAAGAGCAATGAGTCCGTAAATCAGTGGAAAGTTCCTGTCGAGAGAGCGCGACATAACCGGAGGGCAGCAGCCATAACGAGAGAAAGAGATGACTGCTTGGTGGTTGGCGCGTACGTTACAACTTTAACAGGGTTAATTGAGATCAGGCTTTTTCCGCGTTCTCCCGCGTAGAAAACGGGAGCAACGGAGAGAACCAGCGACACGAGCGGGTTCGAGCGAAAAAGTAGCGCTTGCCTCCTGGGGATATTTAACGCCGCGTAAATCGACGAGCACCGGCCCGGCTACGGATGATGTACGACGGTCCCCCTCCGACTACTATCCTCCATCAACCTCTCTAAACCCAGCATCACCCTCCTCATTCTTCTCGACTTCTCCGACATACCACATTGCTCTCGACGTGTACAATTACATCTGTAACAATTAGATCTCTTGCAGTGTAACAATTAGAAAAAGTTGTTACTACATCTTTTTGCTCGTCCAACACTATCATCCTCAAGCACTGTGTGAAAGACAAGAAATACTTGCAAATATTCCATGGGTACACCAAATGTAGCTTTAAGAAGTATTTGTGCATTCGGTCTGAAGCAACATCGGCGTACATACAGTGCTCCGCAACGCCAAGATTGATAATTATTTAATCCATTTGGATGCAGAGCGTGCTCTCTGGACTTGGAATGCTCAAACCCACACCGAGGGCTTGATAAGCCCAGAAAGGCAGAATGAGATGGTGAGGGAGAGAGGGGCGAGGTGGAGAGAGATATCTATGCACGCAGAGGAATCTGTAAATACCAGCGTGTTATGCAAATGAGAATGGCCGTGAGGGCACTCTCGTGCCCGGCGAACAAGTGTAGCAGAGGGGGTGGCTGGCGGCTAGCTATAAGCCGAAACGAGAATAAACATGTAAAGTAGACGCTGTGAACAGGTGACATAGCCTCGCAGAGCCTCACCAGTGACATCCAGCATGCGGAATGTACCCTCTGCAAGCTCGAGGACCGTTATCGCGTGGCGTCCGTTGATGAACTAAAATATGATATACGTCCTCCGCCTTTTCCACGTTAGTTTGCCAACCGTGGGCGCCCGCGCACACGACAGTACATTTTAATTGCAATGAAAGCGACGAGTAAACAGAGCTAAATGAGTTTCAATGAAAAGTTACCTTGTCTTTGTTAATGAGAATACCACTCGTAGCTCGAGCTCAGCCGATAATTGAAAAACGAACCTCGAACTCACTTTTTGACCGACTTCGAAAACGAGCCGCTTGTCAACTCGTCACATATATTTTTGTTTTTTAACTGGTGGAGAAGAAATTCTTCAATGATCGCTTGTGTCTCTCTGGTCTAGATTTTAAACTGTGTACAATATTATTCGTAGATCGCATCACTCGCAACTTTCTCATCCAAATCCAGCTACATTTCCTTAGTGATTGTTTTCCACCTGGCAGTCCACTCAAGATTACTATCGAATCCTCTAATTACACACACCGATGTACGCGCACGTCGTTTCCCATCAGTACATTCTAAACTCCCTTTCCATAACGATGAAAGTAGCCTGCCAGGATGCGCTAGTTGAGTATGCTTCGCACGGGGAGCGATTGAAGGTGTCCTTTTTACTCGTTGGCAAAGTGAATCGGAAAGTTTCGAGCGAGCGTCGAAACTCGAGCGCAAGATCCCGAGTAAAGATACAACATGCGGACACTTTCTGTCTCTCGGTGGCGTCGAGGCAAACTCTTGAACTCGGATCATCCAATTAGGATGCAAAAGTCTCGAGTGAGGCGTCTTCGCCAGGTAGCGCACCGCCCATGGGACAAATCTCGGCCCAAGAGCCTTCTTACGGAAGGTAACTGGTGCGAAAAGAAGTTAAGTCTTCCTTATGGAGTCCCGGGCGACTCGTAAATAAGACATCTCTCCCATCTACTGGCACTTTCTAATAGCAACAGCTAAATGTGCAGCAATTATCTTGGGTTTGAAATATTTCTCACTCGATTAAGGGGAATGGGGGCAAATCCGAAGTGGGACGTAATGAAGCATCGACGGAGGAGGCCAGCGGCTCAAGAGAGAGATGCTTGTATCTAAAGGGCGCTGGTGCGCAGAGTACTTTGTGTAATGTCCCTCCACGCGGAAAGCAGTGCAGCAATGAGACGCTGAAGAATTCAGAACGGGCTGACGTAAAAGGAGCGCTGGTCCATGAAATGCTCTTTTCATTTCGCACCTTCTACTCCGTGGAATTGCCACTCTATTCTCCAATGAACCCTACGATCCTCTGTGTACGTCTTCACCCGCCTCTGCACACGCGCCATTTCTATACGCTTACATCCCTCCCTTACAACGCGACCACATCGGCGGAATAAGAAACTCGCGCAAATGATGTGGCGGAAAACGCCATCGCTTTCACTCGACTCGTGTGAGTTCTCTTCCATGTTGAACCAGTTAACACTACGAAGCGGTAAATTGTGAAGTTTAAGTCGCCAGAAATCCAAGCAAAGCATTGCCCTGTACTTGCAAATGATGAGGTACGGTATCAAGAGCAAAAGAGTGGCGGGCAAAAGTGGAGTTTGCATTTTTAATAGGAAGTGTCTCGCCTCGGACCGACGGGGAGACTACGAAGCTGAAAACTCGTGATTAAGAAGTTTCTAAAATCGCTAATTGCTGTTCAAGTGACCGATTAGTAAAAGGAAATGCCTCGTAGAAACGGGAGATGAAAAATTCTTGGAGACTGCATCAAAGTCGGTTGGGTACTGGGATGTTACATCCTTGGGTAAATTTGTGTTAGAGTTCTGTGACCGACGGGATTTTCTAGGGGTCACGTTATACGGATTGCGTTAGCCAGCTTAATGGGCTACGAGACTTAAGAGCTTTTAAACGTCATGGAATTTTTATGGCAGGGGAAAGTACAGGACATTGATAATCTCGCTTGTCGTTCAGGATATCCTTCAGCAATCTAGCCACGATGGCGGCGTACACTTTACCTAAGACTTTCCGTCATTTACGGAAGAAGATGTAAGACGCGACCTGAAAGCTTCATTACCTCAAATTCCGGGAGCGTCTGGCAACTTTCAAGTAACAACCCTGCAACTTCCTTACTTCCTGCTGGAGACGTGATTGCCGCGAAAATAACATGCTTTGACGACTTCTTGACAGGTGGATCAACGACAGAGAAAATCACTGGGATTTTCGCAATGACGGGACAGGCGAACTTTGGCAAAGTCAGCTTACCGCACTTTTCACAGTAAAAGAAAAAACTGTCCAATGCTATCGATTTCCACTCACTAGCTGATTCTGGAAAATCACAGAAAAGCAGACATATTCTTTGTGTAATTGATCTCGTCGATTCGTTTAGTTGCTATGCATGGGCTAACCCTTATTTGCTGGAAAGTTCTGCCCTGGCAGGTACGATTCTCTCGGTAGACATAAACTGACAATGGGATCCGCTGGGTTCATGTCGCCGCGAGGGTAAGCGGATAAAAGCGTATTCAATTGTATCCGAGGGTAAAAGAAACAGTGGGACTTTTGTTTGGCCTCTCCTTCGGTCTGCAAGGCAAGCCGCGTTTCCCTTTAACGAACTTTCCTCCGTTCTCTGTTTGCGCGCACTTATTTAATTTCTCGTCGCGCTGGTCCAATCGTGCAGCATCCGCACAGGAATTGAAACCCGAATGGTGGACGGGTAGGGCGAGGGACTGAGGAGGTGAGCAGGATTCTCGTCGATCTGGCGGTAATTTGATTTCGGCAAACGTCGAGCAAAATACATTGTCCTCGAACGCTTACCTCGTTGGCCTCGCGCAGTATCATATACCCGTGCCGGTATTTCTTCCACCCTTATTCCTCCTCCTCCCCACCTACTACTCCCTCTTCCCAACGAGATCCCACGTCGTCTCGTCGCGACGATATTCTATCGGTATTAATTGAACACAGCCTGGCACAAAACGGTGCAGCCTCGTTCTCCGATAGCGATCTTAAAAAATAATTGAATTTCGAACCCTTTCCACCGCGTAAAAAATGAACTCTCACTGACGCAGGGTTTCCGAAGGAGAGAAGCGGAAAATTGATTGCTGCCCTCCCTAGCGATCGGGTTTCTTTTATGGCAGGTATACGTACAGGATCGTTCACGCAGAGCACCCTGAAATTCTACTGCTGTATCGCTTACGCGGGAATAACTAGAATTTTATGATGTAACCCTCAATATCTACCCTAGATTAATACTGAATTTCGAAAGGTAGGCATCTGCTATTAGATTCGATCCAGTCAGTGAAAAATGGCGGTACTAGAGACTGCAAATACACTTGTCTTTGATAATGTGGTTCTCTTGGGTGATGATAAATAGGGAGGGTGAAAAATCGCGAGGATAGAAGTGCGAGAGGTCGAGTGGTACAGGTTTACGGGTCTCAGGAATTCGTTGCAGGGCGCCGCGCCCATTTGTCATCGTCAGTGTCGAGCGCCTTGAGACAGGCGACAGTGAACACTGCTAAACCAATTAAAACTATGTCGCAACCCGGCCTGCAGCGGTGACGAGAGCGACGGCCCTCGCTGTCGAAGTCTGAGAGATTGGGAGAAAGTTCAGCTGGCGTCCGCGCGCACGAAAATGCCGCAACCCCTTTCACTGCGGATACGGAAGTGTGAACTCTCGCGAGCAACCTGAAATATCAGCCTCCTGCCCATTCGTCCCCCGGTCGTTCTAATAAATCGCAATCCAGCCACAATGCACTCCCGTGCAGATGTCTAGTAATCTCGTTATAAATGAGCCATTCATGCCAGTCTCCCATTCAATGAGCTACTGTTTCAGTTTCAGTACTGCAGCGACTTATTGACTTATCACTGGTCAATACCGGTGAGCTTTCCGTTTTGCTAGAACACAAGTACGCTTACTCGCATGCGTCAATATTTACCGAATCTTACTGGAGTTATTTCAAATAAATTGCAAAACCAGTGGAGCTAACTCCGACGTTACTTATACCGAATAACTACCATATCTTCGCTTGGCGATCGTTATCGGACCCTTAGAAAGGACTGCTAGCCAAACCGAGGCCGGGTTAAAGTGTAACTGTTCCTCGCTTGCTCTCGAGTAGTCTAGCTCGAGTGTCGCAAGTACGATTACACTTATTGCCTATTTACTCAGCCCATGACTGCCGCCTCTCTCATATGAAACTGAATATTATCACGCCAGACCGTATTTCACGTGCGACGAAATGAAATTCCCCACTTGACTTTTCTACCTTCCTCTCAGCAGGAGAGAATCCACTCTCTCTGTCCTGTCTTCCCTCCACTCTCTCAAACTCTTTCTCTCTCTCTCTGTATCCTTGTCCTATATTTATATATATATATATTTATATATATATATATATGATATATATATATATATATATATATATATATATATATATATATCATTTCTTAGAAAGCAAGAAATATCTTGATTGCAAAGAGAAGGCGGGAGCAAATTTGTCGAATCATTCTCACACCCTGGTAACTTTAGAGGCGAAAGCGAGCTGAGTTAGGCGCGAGGGCAAATAGAAAACATAATGTCTTGAGTAAACACGCGTGCGCGCCGCTCGCGGGAAAAGGCGGCTGCTAATGAAGACACTTGTGCAAACAAGCATCCGACTTTAATAAGGGTAAATAATTAGCGAATCTGGGATAGCACCTGATAGATCACGCGAATCTAGGCAGGTCGAATGGATGCGAGTAACAAGTTGAGCCAAAGCGACGGTCGAACTTTATCGCACCGAGTTTCGAACTAGGAACGCTGTCTGTTGCGCTCGTCTCCTGGAATTCTTCCAGTTCAGACATCGTCGCACCTGGAATCATCCAATGAGCGTTATCTGTGCCGCCTCAATTATCGAGTTAAGTTAAGAAGTCGCCCGATAACATTACCATCAGAATCAACACTTAAACGACCACATTGACTTCAGTCTCACTTAACTCATTGCACACAAGCAGGTGCGAAGACAGTCAATAAAGATTGAAGTATGATTGATTCTCAGGGTGTATTTGAATATGATAAGAACTGATTCCACGTATTCCCCGGGAGCGCCTGAGATGGCAAACTTTTTCTGAGGATATTTGTGACGCTCCCGGTGGCTCATTCGCCTGTCACCACCAGTTGCATGTCGATGGGCTAAAATTCGCTGCATGGAGCTACGGTGGAGTGAGTCTCCGACGCGATGGTCGTCGTCAGTGCCGTCCTGGTAGTCGTCGCCCGTCTTGCCTCCCGAGGAAACTTATTATGGGCACTGCTGGAATTCCGTAGACGCGGTAGCATTGCGGCACGCATTCGCTTACGAAAGCAGCGAACGCCTTCCTGCCTGCCAGCCTGCGTGGTGAATCAATAAATATTCAGTAGTCTGCTAGGAGAATCGCGGAGACGACAGTCGGGCTGAAGTAGATCGGCGTAAAAGACAGCATACATATAGGCAAACGCCACTCCTCAGGTGAATGTATTAAAGTACTACATCTTCGGACCTAAAACATAGAAATTCAGAAAAATGGTGATGAAGTAATAAACCGAGAATTCGATCGAATGAAGTTCGAACTTTTAATCCATAACTGGAGGAGGAAGGCAGCTGGATATTTCGGACGTACAGAGTTCTTGAATCCTAGAAGGTGGAAGGAAGCCGGTCAGGCATGCCCCGGTGTATTTTCTAAGGTGGACGCTTATCTTTTTGTGCGGCGCGTTTGCGAAAGTAGTTTGGCGTCCGAATGTGTGTGCTAGGCTGGAGGCAAGCAACGGGCACGTGTCGTGTTTGACGGTGGAAATTCAATTTCCCGTCGATGCTTTTGGGAAAACAACTGTCAGGGAATGCACAAGGGACGGTGGCGCCGCGTACAGTGGGCTAGTGGAAAGGTCCACGGCTCCTTACTGGATCGCTTTGTGGTCGCCTTGACTCTACAAAATGCCATCCGCCTGATAGACCAAGCCCCGCTCGGTTCGATTCGCAAACAAACAGGGCGACTCCTTCGAGAAAATACGACGGACTTATTGCGGGACCACAGACTTTCTACCCGAGAGCTTCGGCTCACAAGCAGAACATTGAACCCGATGCTGTATACGAGCCCCTTCGCTGGACCGTGGGAGAGAGCTTTGCCCGGTGAAATCTAGAAGCAGATGATCTCCGATTTTAGGAAACTCTGCGGATACAAACTCAATTTGCAAAATCAAAACAGACTTTCACTGTACATTTAACCCGCATCAAACTTTCACAACAACATTAACTCAGGCATTGTATTTCAAGAGTTTCCAGATTGCCGATAGAGAATCTGAGAGGAATGAAATGGAAAAACCGCTGTTCTCGATTAGCTAGGTTTAATGTTTTCCAGACAGTCCAAGGGTGCAGATCGGTATAGACCGATGGGAGTTTAGTCGATGATCGATCAGACCTGGCCAGACGAATGACATGGATGAACGGGTGTCCTAAGCGCTAGCACTGGGCGGTTGATAGGAATTGTGGTGGGCCGTTTATTCGGTGCCGAACGAGGCGAATCGAAGTGAGGGATAACGCCGATGCGTTTACGCGCATCCGTGTTTCCGCCGCAATATCCTGGAGCCCACTGGATCCTGATAATGCGCACGTGCGAAATGGCCGTTTCGCACATTTCGCGCTGATTGAGTGTGTATTTTAACAGTATTATACGCACTCCTCTGGTAATCGAAAGCCACCAGACCGACAGTAACTCAGAGAACGCCTTAACGGGACAGTTCCCCCTAATGGTTCAAGCATACTTCCATTTACCATCCTATTTTTGTTTCACTTTATTGTCATCAAAAACTAACACAAGATTAATCATTGTACATCAAAACACAGTCATCGAATTCCCTAACTATATTAGTGGTATTTGGAGACTATCGACTAAATATCGAGATTCACTTTTATAATCGAATATAGGCATGGACGTCTGCATTGTAACGATAACAAAGTAGTAGTTAAAAGTTATAAGGCAGCCATACTCCGGAAGTTTCGAGGCGATCTGTTTGAACAAGCCGAAAGGGTGTGCCATTCTCTCTCTGTCTCTCCCTCTCAGCCTGCCGCTGGCACACGGTGGTTATAACTGCCGAAACTATAGCTCGCGAGCAGCAAGTTCGGTAAGTGGTGGCGTATAAATTACTACTTAGCCGTTCATGATTTATATGGCAAAGTGGAAGTTGTACATTGCAACTATATGCGGTACGTGTAATATTAGTCAGACTTGCAGGGCACACACATACGCGAACGAAACGCACCACCTCTAATAGAATTCTCGGTCATATCTTCTTGCGGCGTGCGCTATACGCTCTTCTTAATTATGCGATATTGTTATCCCTTGGGAGCGAGCAACTTTTCCCGGCTCTATGTAGATGTGGTATTTGCGCCGGCGAAGTTATCCCATTCGGGCTTCTATGACCACGTGTGCAGTGCCTAGTTAGCCCTCCTAATGCACGGGGAGACTTCCGGCCTCTGCCCGAGAACATTTTCGACCGATTCCCCCGACGGCCTCGTGTTTTGTCTGTTTTATATTTGATATTAATCAGAAATACTGTTCATTAATTGTAGAAACATTTTTAGCTGGTTTCAGTAGGATAGAAACTGTAATAGGAGTTTACCTTTCCTCTTTCTCTGCGGTTTAGAGGTAGTAAGATCGGCGGAATGGGAGTAAAGGTATCTCTATTTCGAGCATTCTCAATGAATTCTTTCTTCTTCAAGATTGATCTTCGAGAGTTTGAATGGCAAGCAAAGCTTTTATTATATTGTGATATACATATGCTTTTCTTTCCACAACCGCCAACCTGTTTATAAAGCCATGGAATTCTGGAATCTTGCTAGAAAAAAGCGAATGCCCTTAACATATTTTTAAGTAACATATTTTTTGGCGATCGATTTATTATCAGTAACTATTAAACTACAACGTCAGCAAATCTTTGTGTCCAAGATAGATTCCTACTGGTGCCTCTAAATTGTCTACTTACGATTTTCTGTCATATTGAGCATTTGCAATCGGGCACTCACTGACTTAGCGAGGATTCGATTAGGTAGTCAATGCCCTGAGGAACTAGCCGTGATTCCACGGGAAATCTATTATTTACGATGCCGCTGTTAAGCGTGACATCGACTGACTTGAGCAGACTTAGACTGACATCAGGAAACCTTCATCTTGTAGTCCGTAATCCGGGCTTTGCAAGTCAAATCATGAAAATGGGTTTTCGGCATTGTCAGCTATCCCGTCGAATCTTCGAGCCAGCCGGAGCTCAACCCTCACCTCGCTCCCATCCTCACCCTCGTGCTATTTGCAATTTCAAAAACAGGGCGAACTCAGGCCACAATAGTCGGATGCGGCAGTTCTTTAAAGTGCACCTCGAAATAAACCAGCCGCCAGGCGCTTCTAAGTACTGTTTGAGGCTTGGCAAATAGAACAATCGACAAACAGCGATTATGCGTTCTATATACTGGTTTTAAAAAAAGTAATGATTCACAAATATTTACAAGGACGCTAGACTGTTATTCAAAGTGTCTGGTAAGAGCTACGTTCACCTTATGTGATAAAGATTAATGGCTTTGATGGATATCAAAAGTGGGCAAGATAAACTCACCAGTAGCACTAGAATCGACACCAACTTCAGAAAACAATCAAGAAATTTTCCAAGAGAGCACACAGACTAAAGCAAGCATTAAAAGTTAACATTGGCTGAAGTTCCGTGCGATCATTCTAATTAACAGTGAGCGTGCTGTATTAATGATGCTTCATTAATATCAACATCTTGAGCATCGATGATTAAAGATGGGAGAGATCAATGATGTTGCCCAGGCAACGAAGAATTAACCGGAGAACGATGCCGTGACGTGGAGATTGCAGGGAAAAAAATCGAAAAGAAGAAGCAAAAGAAGAATCTGGTCTAAGTATTGATCCTTAAATAAGCAGGATTCTTGGGAAGATCCCGCTGCCTTATTCTTGTTCTTCTTTCACCGCATCTCCTCCTCGGTTTTGCTTAATTAAAGAATCCGCTCATTAAGAGAGCCCCGCTTAAGCGGTCAAGACGTGGACCCAAGGGAAACAATCTCCCATACCCCGTCCGCAATATTTCCCCAAGAAGAATCTTGCCGGATATTATGATAACCATATTCGACCAAGCATGTACTTATCACAATCTGTCCTGGTTAGAGCCAAATTCAGTAGCATGAATCTGATATTCATGGAATTCTCCCAAGTACAAAACGCAAAACAAGAAATCATGCATACTCCGACACATATATAGCTGCAATATTCCTTAGTGTTTGTAAAGAGATCTTTCGAAGTTTGCGCTTCTTTTAGCGCGCACGAACGATCAGAGAATTTTTCCGGTCGCCCTCGCGTTACTAATCGAACTTCTGCCTCTGCACACAATATGACAGGCGCATCTGGATAATCCAGCGATCTCGAGCTGCACTCGATCCCATTCCATCAAGAGACGAAGAGAGAGAGAGAGCGAGAGAGAGAGAGAGAGAAAATCACGCAGGAGGGGTGCACGCATTCAGCGGCGAGGAATAAAGGAAAAGCGGTGTACGCGCACTGTCCTAGAAAGTCGGGACTCCGGTTCTCTGAAACGACCGTCCTGGCGCAACTGCAAGCAAAACTTGCTACCCGTTCTCCCTCTGAATGAGTACGCGATCTCCCGCTAGCCTATGCAGTGTAGTATGTACACTCGTTCAGACATCCACGTGTATTCGCTAGAGATTGTTCCTGCGCGAATACGCTGTGCCTTCTGTGCACCGGTGAAACTGTGGGAGAAGTACCGATGAAGGAAGGAAAAGGAAAGTCAGAACTTTGGGGAAGCCGTCGGGAGCACTGGCCAGTTGGTCTCCCAGAAACTACGATGGAAGTGATGTCTGGCAACTAGATTGCAATCTCTAGTCGATAATTTTATATCGTAGGTGTGTTCGAGAAAACGATAATTAGCTGTCCGCTCGAATCTATGTTTTGCCGTTGAGGTTTAATATCATTGAGTGGCCAAGAGTTAATCGGGGGCGTATACCACGCATTAATTATCTTCCCCATCTCTCGGGATACTTATGTAAGTTCGATAAGCTTTAATCTAGTGATATCTTCTATATTGACAAGGAACATTACGCAAACCATACATTCTGATTATTATGAAACTTTTTAGATAAGTTGTTTTCAGTAAAGCATCAGACATGTGATTTTCTCTCAGCCGACAGTTACTGTAGTATGCTGGTGAAAGATTGAGTGAATAGTAGCGAAGCGTATAGACTTGAATATCGCCGAAATTACTGCGAATGGGGAAAAGCAATATATATATATATGGGAAACGAAGCGCATGCGGAGCGCGATCAAAATTGCATTGCCCTTGTCGAAGTTTTTAATAATAGTACATTTATAGTTTTATTTTTTACGACATGACATAAAATGTTTCCATATATTGCTTTTCCCCATTCGCATATATATATATATATATATGTACAAGCATGTCGGAATATTTTTGCGCCAGGGTACCAGAAGCTACCTGTCCAGCCTCATTCTCATCGGCAAATTTAATAGACCTTGCACAAGAAAGGTCGACGGGTGGACGCACGAGGTAACATAGCATCTCCGTGAACACTCGCTGTCATTTTTTAGGGTTTCAAGAAGACGGCCATGTTGGTCCTGCAAATGTGTGCATACAATTTATATGCGCGCGTGGCCTTTTCCCTGGCACATCGTATGCATTTATACAGTCTCATGGGCACATTTGCATGAAGAGCTTAGGTGGTCTGGCTTTTCACACAGGCAGAGAAGGGACGAGAAAGAGGGAAGGGGAAAGGGTGAAAGGTTCTAAATACGAAGTGCGAGCAGGTGTACCCGGTTGTACTTCGGCACACCTACACCGCACCTAGCCAGCCTGTATTTATAACTGAGGCTGAATGTTAACCCCTGCCTTGGTAGGTAGGGCATGTGCTTCGAACTTGCGAAACAAACCGCGGACGAAACTACCAGCCGGTCTAAGTAAGATACACCCGTGCACCAGAAAACAGAGAGAGGAGGGAGTTGAATATTCTTGAGGCATCTCGACTTGAAGCTTGCAATTTTCGACTTGACATGCCACGCGGTTTCTTCCATCCGCTTGCTACCCTAAGAGTCCGTCTTACATCTGCCCGAAACCACCGTGCGCGAGTAAAATAGTCTACTTAATTACTTTACCTCGCCCGGAATCCAGCGCTCTCTTCTGCCTCTACCTCCGACATGCTGGCATCTGTGCAGCAAAATCAGCGAAATTCCTGCTAGCATGTCGAAAGCAATGGCCGTCTGACAGGAGCGGCGAGTGATCAACAGACCTGATTAAGAAGATAAGCTCGGTCGGGTGTGCTACAGCCCGGCGAGGTCTGACTTTATGAAACACGTACTATTTCTGTGAGAATTATCAAACATCAGCCCCTTCCACGAGTTTATAAGCATTTCCATTGCGTGCTCGCTCTCGTACGCGTTTGCCGTTTGAGAACACACGAACGTCGAAGAGCAGCAGCCGTACGTCGATCAATCAATGAAATGTTACTCAATCTACATGTTTGAAATCAGCTTGCGTATCGAAATGATGAAAGCAATGCCTGTGATGAGGGAAAGGGAGGGAAATAGGGGAGTTCGACGCGAAACGGTGGTAGTGCACGATTGCAGCTTTTGCCTAGGATGATCATCGTTCAAGGTGACACGCTCTTAACTGTAGTGGGTAGTTAGGCTCGTATTACATTTACGCGACGTGCCGCATTAATTTATTATCCCGTAGTTGCGCTCGCTCGCTTGCTCACTCGCGTTAGCCGTCGCGATGCCGGCGCTCCTGTTACAGCCGCTAAGGTAATTATAACTCAACGCCCGACATGCGAAACTATGCAAAGCCAATCTAAGCGCCAGCTACCGATACGCGTCTTCCCTTGGCTTGAACCCGCTCTGCCTTCCAATTCCCTTAGCTTGTGTCTATAATCATACCTTACGTCGTAACCGAACATCTTAGATAACGAAATGCCTGTCCTGATGGATCGACGACGACACCCCTCCATTGAACGTTGTACCCAACCATGCCCTTTAGTCTCTGTGATACACCATCATTCTCTATGCTCGATTTTACTGGCTGATGCTTTTCTGCTATTTTATAAAAATTGGCAGTGTTCAAACATTTGTTGTATTTGAATGAGAAATATGTTAGAAGTAAGGAGATTTATTGGAATGGGCGAAAAACTGTTCTGGTATAGACATCCAAGTAGTATAGATCCGTGTCTGATCAGACATACCTTGGTGCATTTAGTCCGAGAGTTACAACTCACTCTGACTCTTTTTCACATAATACTGACTGTTACTGTCTGTGGAGATGTTGCGACAAATCGCAGAAAGAGAATATGTATAAGACTGTAGTCGGACGAACTCGATGCAACACAGGCGATAAGTCGCGCTAGTGTAGCCAGAAGCGCGACGAGGAGCAAGTGGAGCGGTAACGATCCTCTTAAGGCGGCGCGAAAGTTCGTTTGTCTGATACTTCCGATACATTAAACCGCAGATTTTCGACTCTGGCGTGGAATTCAGATTAGCAAAATTGCATTTTACGGCTGTCGAGCGCATTCCCGCTCGCATAAATTCGCCGGGAGGAGAATCGGTACTCGTTTCTGCCGCGTTCTTTCCTTCCTACCTCATCGATTTACCTTTCCCTGAGACATGTTCGCATGATCGTTTTGTATTTTATGGCGCTTTCGCCTCTGTTCCTTCGCCTCAAGTACCTGATCGATTTTCACTGGGAAACTTTCTACGGAAACTTTCGGAATTAGTTGCGTGTACATGCGTATCTACATAGGTATTAGTTGGTCTGAGTATTGGGCAATTGTTAGCAGGCTAAATATGAAAGGAAGATTTATTGTCTTATGGATCTAACTGTGTAAAAGTTATATATGGATCTCTAAAATTAGAAAATACGCCACTGCTTTTAACTGTTTAAAGTCCACTTTCTTTGGAGAAGGCCATTCTCTTCCTTTATACACCCCATTTACCATGTTAAGTCCTTTGAAGCCACAAATATCCCGCGCCAGACTTACTATGAATACCGCAAAACTTCACTATCACGTATAGATGAGAGACATTTAATTATCCTAGTCTTGTGTCCCATCTACTTTCCAGGTTCCAGAAAATACATGTCATAAATATATTTTGTTAGGTTACTATATAGCTAGACGACGAGTCTTCTCTTTGTCAGCGGTGCACGTACCTCAACGTGACACGTTCTTTTATTCACAGTTAAAATTTATAGTCGACGCTACTGCGACTTAAGGGAGCTTTTAAAAATTCAAAAATTTTTCCGCCCGCGTAGCTTGGTAAATTGCGTTCCGTCTTCATGTTGCTTTCAGACGTTGAGCACATTGTCGCTCGGATGAAAGAAATTGAATTATGGATGGTAAAACATGACGGTAATTAATTAGCTTATAATTTATCTTCGTTCGTTCGCTGGATCGTGTCTCCCTCGCTTTGACATTTCATTGCTCATGGATTTACCTCAGAACAATTAGTGATCGAGACAATGATTTCGTAGATGGCTAAACTGAGACACGTTTATTTGACATTCTTGCTTGCATTTCGAATATCAGGAGTACCTGGGATTTGATATATTCGATGAGGGTGACCCGAATCGATATCTACTGGTAGCCTGGCGACCAATACCAAGTCATGAAATGTTTTGTCCCGGTGCGAGAGTGAAGTGTTCAACGTGCCGCGGGAACAGTTCGTTGGATTTTTTATGCGGTCCAACCACTGGCTCTGCATTATGGACGGGCCAGAAGCTCCTCGCCGGGAATTATATTAAGGGAAAGACAGCAGATGCTACCCTTAGGGAAGCCCTCCCACAACAGCGTCGCTGCCGCCGCGGCAAATCTTCCTGGCACGTGGAATTTTTTCATCTTAACCCTTGGATCCACTCGCAGCTTCATGGCCCCCTGAAATTCCTGTCGCATTTTGTGGCGAGATCGATTAACATTCTTGTGGAACGTTGTCATGCGTCATTCTTGCTCCTTGTCGATTTTTGTTCTACAGAAAGATACAGGACGGTGTATGTTACGCCAATATGGCAAGCTTCTGTTTCCAAGAGCTTTTCAATTGGATCGCGTTCCTGGCGATTGATCTCGGAACAAAGGTAACGACAGTCGCAGAAGTGCAGCTGAGCAAGCTCCGGGTGAACGTAAATTTCAATGACTGCATCTCGAGCCTTGAACAGCTTCCAAGGGAGCTTGTAGGACATTTTTCGGAAGCGGGCGTGCGGAGCTCACCGAAATTCTACCTAGCCGCTCGTATTTCAGCGGGAGCATGCAGCCGCAGAAGACGGTGTCCGTAGTAACCAGAGACCTACTATGTATACAGCAGTGCCAGCCGCGCACCAGAAACCCAGCAATCGAAAAAGAGAAAAACGAGCGGTAGAGAGACGGAAGACGGAGAAAGAGAGAGAATCAAACGGAGGAACGAGTCTGCGAGCGTTCCAGATTCACGATGGTGCATCCACACAGGAAGTGACGTCGATAAAGAATGCAAAGGACAAGTACAAGCGATGGGCAAGGGAGAAGGGAGAAAGCAAGTACGAGAGAGAGAGATAGTGCGCTGAAGCGTTAGAGGGAACAGGAATGATTACTGCCAAGACAGAGAGACAGAAGCAGTGAGTTACATACATACGCCGGATTTCTCGCATCTTGGAACGGATGACGATAATATTTCGGCGGTAACGAACTGGCAAGAGAGAAGTGGCGCGCATATATGCGGCATACGTGCGACTCGCTACCATCAAGAGTAAACGAGGTTGTCGGAGAGACTGCTAGAGGAACGGCGGCGGAGGTGTGGGCTGAGGAGAAATCAAAGGGAGAAGGCAAGATGAAACGGTGAAGGGTGAGCTGCTCGGAAAAGGAGTCGATCACGTAGAACCGCGGAGTAAAGGCTGACTGGAGTGTGGTCGGTTGGTGTTCAACGAGTGGTGTGAGTGCGTCGGAGGGAGCAGCGAGTAGGAGAGCAGCCTCGCAGAACCGCTTACGGTGTAGCGGAATGAAGGGTGGATAGCGAAGCGGAGAGCGCGGTTTTCGGCGGACCGGGGATAGCAAGGTGGGGTCACGTTCCATGGAAGTAACTTGGCCGGCAAAGCCTTCGGGGCTATCAAACTTTCGGCTTGATACATCGAGCCCTACCAACTTCTCTTCTCGCACTCATCCTGCCGTCTCTCATCCTTCCTCTCTTTACCCTCTTGGTCGTTCACTCTCTCGCTCTTTCTCTCCCCCCCCCTCACTCCCTCTCACTCTCCCGTTGTTAGGGTTTCGTGTTCTGCGGCCATTCTTACTCGCTCGCTCGCTCTCATGCTAGTTCCTCGGAGCCGAGACTGATCAGCTCCTATTGTGATTCGTGGCCAGCGCAGACACCGTAGCCTCTCTTCCACTGCCGACTCTATTTGCGGTGGGCGTTAATACGGGTGATGGGAGGGTGGCAACCGCTCTTCTTCTCCACCGACTACCCTGGCGCAGTCCCGTCTCACCCCTTGAAATGATCAAGGGATGTGCAACACGCGCGCGCAAGAGAGAGAGGTTAGAACGGAGCGAACCATCGCAGCGCTCCTTTTATTGGACACCGGCCGAATCGTGACTCGTTCTGGAAAAGCAGCCGCACAGAGATTTTATCTGCGAGGCGAAAGATGCGATGAGTTATTGATAACTCTCGGAACTCTTTTCAAATGTATTAGCTTTCGCGTCTCGACTGACTCTGTATAGCTGGCGACATTCCCCTCGCTCCTATGTGAGTCTTCGATTTTTGTTTATAAATATGGATTACTAGTCAAAATACTATTAAAAAGTAGAAATCATCCGTAGAGTTTTGTTACTTTACTGCTATATGCTCATGGTAACGCATGACGGTCGTTCGTGGTAGTGGGGATACGCCTAGAGTTAGATGTATGTACACCTGAGCGTGTATGGTTGTAGCATTACTGTAGGGGCCAGTCGTCCGGCCGAAGCGCCGACCTATACTACTGATAGCTCCTCTGTAGCTGTTGCAACTGAAATTCAGTCGAATTTATGCAGTTTTAATTCTGAAAGATTTAGAAATTGAAAATACCATGTTTCCAGGCATTCTAATCGATCAAACGATAAGAACAAGAGGATGTCTGTAAAATGGACCGTAAAACAAAAAAGTATCTTGTTCCGATTCCAATGCAGTTAGCTGTTACGTATAAATGAATGCGGCATTCGAGATAAAATACTACGCTCTGAAAGAGCAAGCTCTGAGGGTGCGGTATTAGATTATGGACGGTCGAACAATAAGATTGCAAGGGAAGGAAGTGAGGCCATTAGTTTCATCGGTCTTATCTCAACCTTTTCAGTAACCCAGTTAAGAATTTGGCTCTCTCACTGCTGGCTCCGAAGGACGAGCATCTGGAAATTTCTCGAATTTTTCCTAATTCCATACGAATTCTTACCGTCTGTCTCGTGAAATTCACGCCACACTTTCCATCTTGACCGCTCGGATCTGAGATCCGTGAAAGTATTAATGCTTGGGATTTATTTGGATTAGAATGAGAACACGTCTGCCGGCTGTATTTGGACTCCTCGTAGCTGGCGATAAAGCCGATGTTTTTGGAGCGCGCGAAGTTGATATCAGGATCTGACACCGTGATTTAAGGTAAACGTGCAGCGCACTTTTCTCTGTTGGAAGCTCGAACTTCCCCCGAATTCCAGTCCCCGTCGTGAGAAAAGAAAATATCGGGTATCAAATAGCTGCATAGTAGGTGAGCTTGAACCCGGGCAGAATTAAATTCCTACGGCACACTTGAGGGAGAAGGAGGAAGCACGCGAGAAGCAGAGCGAGGTGAACACCCTCTGACTTTCAGTCCAGGATTCGATTCCACCAAACGGGGGTGATCCACTATTTCATTCTATCGGTCACAGAGGGTCGACGTCGACTTCGTATGTGATCTCTTAGCATCTAGAACCCAAATCATTGGGTTCAACGAAATCCCACATCCCCTAGCTTGAACAAAGATTACAAGAGACATTCTCCAATCTAAACTCAATTTTTGTACAACGGTACGTTTTGATGATTTAAGAAGAAATTACTATAATACTTGATTCGTGGAATCCTTCGTACAATCGAGCAAAATGGTTGTCAGCGTTGATATCCTTTAGCCTCAGGACTAATATTTTGAAATAGCTTATATCTTAAAAGAGCCGGATTGCGTTGAACTATGATGAAAGAAGGAGCATAGGTCTTCCGAGATTGGTTCTCCAGCAGAATGGAGTGGAGCATTAAAATTAGTAGAAGTAGCATGAAATTCCGAGCTGGAGAATCCGGTAGCGTTATCTCTTTAGCTGGTCTTCAGCCACTCACTGCATCCTCTGGGTACTTCTTTGGTTTCAGAGTATACGGATTGAACGGAGTGCCTGGGATTAAGCGAATCCGGCTCACTATACGAAAGGCACTCTTCCCCTGCTTCTGCCAAGGAAGGAAGACGTTTAAAGGTCTTACTTTTCCTCCAGCCCGGGGCAGCTATATTTTTCTTACAACCCACTGCACTGTCCGGTTTCTACGATCCTCCGGAGAGCGGATACCTACTTTCCGAACGTTTTCGGCCGATTCCACGCCAGATAAGATCGCATTTGCACCGTACCCTGAAGGATTAAGTGCACCGGCATCCCATCCGGATGGAACACCGATAAGTAACTTGGCTTCTATCTTATTCCTCCAGCTTACTCCAAGTTCTGCCATATCCACCATCTAAAATAAAATCTTCTATGTGATCCTACGATTGAAAACAGCCTTTCATCGGCCGCATCTGTAAAATACTATAATGACATACTATCAAGTAGCAGCGTGAAATATAAGTTTCTTAAGTGGCCAACACACGTAACTTCGATCCTTCGAACCAGAATTTTTCACATTTTTGGAGCAACTCCAACCACTAAATCGAGTTTTCGAGACAGCAGGCCTGAATGTCTAAAATAGTTAGGATCGTATACCGTGGTATTAAATCGTAGGGTGCTTTAGAGTGAAGTTTCACATTTATTACGAACGGAATCTGAATTTACGAAAAGTCGATCACTGAATGTGGATGTTTTTGAAAGCTGTGATGATTTCCGCTCTTGATTTTCTCGACAGACCGAAACGAAAGTTAGTTTTGCACTGAGTAAATTGTAATGGTTGAAGAGCGCGTGGTATTCCTGTAAATTAAAGTATGAAGGGAAAGGGTAGTTGAAAGGAAAATACAGTCGATCACGATGAGAAATTTGTTTATTAATGAATTATTTACAAAGCGCGGCCGGCCCGGTCGCCTCGTTAGCCGAAGAAGAAGCGTGCGCCTTTTCGTTAACGCAAAAATCTCTAGCAGACAACAATGAAATCGACGAGAGCTTTATTACCGATCAGTAGGAGACGCATCTTGCCGGGACCGAAGACAGACTCGATACTGATCGAGATTCGCCTAATAATCGGGAACTTCTAAGCTGGTTCCAGCGGACGTCTATGAAAATAATAAAAATAAAACTCGCGTCCACGATTCCATAGGAACCAGTATCAAAATGTTCCCGAGTATTACGTTGGAATTGGCGTATATTCGGCCCACGGCAACCAAGATCGATGTCTCCCAATGTCCGCTATACTCTCCGTGAATCCGTTCTCCTTCACACACTTTCACCATTTTTTTGTCACTTTCTCTCGTTCTCTCTTTCTCGCTCTCTCGCTCGGTCTCTCTCTCTCTCTCTCTCTCTCTCTCTCTCTCTCTCTCTCTCTCTCTCTCTCCCGTCGATTACTCAGCGCGATTCGTGCACACATCGAATTAAAGATTCAATCGCAAGGTACGCAGGAAGAACGTCTGTTAACGTCGAATAATCATCTCCGTGCTACGCTTAATCGGTAATTAATTAATTCAATTCATGGTAATCTGTGTAACATTACAAATAATCGAATATACGAGCTAAACGTTAAAACTTACATCGCCAGAGCATCATCCTGGATTTGTACAATTAGAAACGAAATGAATGAGAACAATGCAGTCGACGGTACGCATTACACAGTAGTGGTAGTAGAGCGGTATTAATATAAATGTAATAATTAAGGCTCTGTATAGTAAATAATTTACGTAAAAATTCGGAGAAGTCATAAGAAATCATCCACACACGCTCGGTCTTTTTTCTCGATTACTGCTTCTTGTGTGTGTATGTGTGAGTTTTTTTGCTGGCTTTTTCTGTTTTTACGTCCACTAGTTTGATTCTCGGCATGCAGCTTTCGCTCGAGATCTACGTTGCTCGCTCTCTCATACGATCACTCTCATCCATACTATTTCCCATGCGCTAACGTATACCGCTCTCCTTTCCCTTTGTACATCAGTGACTCTCGCGCACTCACACTCGCACTCACACTCACACTCAATCAGGAATCTCGTACGATCCCTCGATTTCTCGTACACGAAACTCTTGCACACACTGGTTCATCGAGCGATCGACTTTCAGCGAAGATCTTGCCTCAAGACATTTCTCTCCTCTTACGACGAAAGAGGCGATAGACTGCTGAACGGAAAGTCAAGAAGGAAGCCGAAAAAGACGGGGGTTACGACGGCGAGATGAAGGCGAAAGGAAACGAGCGACACCGAAATTATACTAGGCGAGCCACGCTCGGCTCGCTCTCTTTAATTCTAACAACAAGGATTTGCGAAGCGCAAAGTCGTCCTCTCTCTCTCTCTCTCTCTCTCTCTCTCTCTCTCTCTCTCTCTCTCTTTCTCTCTCACCAAGCTCTCCATATTCCTTTAACTAATAATCCCTGGCAGCGTCGCGTCTTCATCTATACAGTAGCGACGTTTAGGGACGCCCCGGGGATATCGGAGCGAAGCGATTCAAACAAGGATATATCCACAGCGGGCAACGACTTTTAGCAGAAGACTGTGTGTCAGGATTGGAGGGAAGTGGTAGCCAAGAGACAGTATAAATTCATTGGAAATGCGACACACACACACACTCTCTCTCTCTCCTTCTCCTTCTCCTTCTCCTTCTCTTTCTCTTTGTTTTTTTCTCTCCTATTAAACTAGACGCCCCAAATCTTCCAATTTCTATATGGGTCGCCATTTTTTCACTGTCCGATCTTAGCCGGCGAGTGAAGTCTGAATTATTGCGCGGCTCCTAAGTAAATTTGCGAGCTGTCCTCCGCTATCGCGCACCTTCCTCACCCCAAAAATCTCTGCGCATACTTTAGAACCGTCAAGTAGGCCTGCGTATGAAGCATGGGTTCCCAAAACGTGTGTGGCGAGGACTTAACGAAACGCGCGCGCGCGCGCCCTATATTTATATACAGCTCTCAAGTAGGAGTAAATGGCTAGCACGCACACACGCAGATATACGCACGCACGCGAGCGCGCGCGCGCAGCACACAAACCATCGCTAGAAGGAATCGCGCATTCACGATACTCCGAACTAAATGCAAGACAGCGCTCTCAGGCATGCAATCGATTAGTGTGTGCTCAGCGGTATCGAGGAGAGAAGGTTTGGGAACCACAGACATAGAGCGTTTTAGGCGACAGCGTTTCAGCGAGAATGCGCGTACATACATGACCCGGGAAGAGATACACCCATGACTTCTCTCTCGCTCTTTCTCTCTCTCTCTTTCTCTCTCACACGCACACACTCCCTCTCTCTCTAAGTCCACGAGACGTTCGATTCAGATTCACCTTGTTCCTTGTTCGATCTTTCATCGCCACCGGCGGGACTCTGTTTCAATGGCGCTCGATGTCCTCTTTATCTGCTTTGCTTTCTCTCTCTTTCTCTCGGTTATTCGCTCGTATTCTCACTTTTGCCTAGCTACTAGTAGTAGTCCTAACGGCGTACTCTAATGTACATTTACATTTATATATATATATACTTTTTTCGTTTCGTTCATATATATATATATATATATTTATATATAATAGCCGATACAAATATCACATGTGATCACCTCTACTGGACTCGTTACACGAGCTCTCGCTACCTCCTTGTACAAAACACGAGCTCGAATGTGAAAACCGGCGTCGTGCGATGCGTAGGACTCGACCGGCAAAGTCGCGGGCTGTGACTTTTGGCCAGATTAGTCCCGTGATTTTGGAAGGATGTCGCTTCTCTCTCTAAGGACATAGTGTTAAAAGTGCTGAGTGCCGGATTGCCAGCCGATCGGAGGACACTGAGTTCCTTAGAATCGTATACGTACAATAAACCTCACTGCAGGTATCCCAATCATGCATCGCAGGACTCTGCCCCTACCATCCCCTACTTTACCAATTTCTTCCTTTCGCACGAATTCCCTCACGTTCCCGCTCGTAGCATTTATTCGTCGAAATTTTGCTAAATTTAAAGAACTCGTTTGACCGTGCTCATTTCCATGGCGTGGAGCGCGCTTAGGACTCTGTCTGCCTTCCTATCCGACTCTCGAATATCAGAGCGACTCTAGATTCTTTCAGGTTAGCCGAGGCATCTGCACCTGCTCACTCCAACGAATACTGGTATATGAACGACTCGTGGCACGAGGTGCTTTTCTACAGCGATAGTATGGAATACGACAACAAGGGCGGAGCAGGAGATCCCACGGAAAATAATTCTTCCGGTAACATTGAGTTCAGAGATGAATAGCACCGGTAAAACCGGTGTGAGAGAATTTTTCGACGAGGTGGTCGACATCCCCGAAGGGAGGCTTCGAGACGCAAACCAATTAAATAGAAAGAAGTACTTCCAACTTTTAATTTCTCTGACTTTCTAATCGGTATCCTGTCACAATGGCAACCGTAGAAGTTCACCTCGCGGAAAAAGCGGGAAAGCAGTAACCGTAGCGTTAGTTACACTGGTAGCAATAGTAATACATGAAGAAGAAGAGGAAGAAGAAGAAGAAATACAAGAAACGATGCCGAGAGAAAAGAGCGACGGCTGTACAACGCGTTTTCTTCCCCAGCATGACGCTTCGATAAGTAAGAAAGCTGCGATTGCAGTAAGCCTCTCGTCCATTCGCGCTCATCTTCTCGCTTCCTTTCTCTTTTGCTCTTCCTCCCTCGCACACTTACAACCGCATTCTCTCCCCCTCTCGCATGCGCGTCTTTCCTTGCTCTTTCTTGTTTGTTTTACATCGTAGTAGAAAATACTCGCCTCGAAGTTTTACACCGCGTGCCTGTCGCTCGCGGGACCACCCGCGGCAAATCACATTATAATCGTAGTACGTCTAATATTCACAATTATACAAATAGAGATGTATACACAACGAGGTACAGAATTCTGAAAAAAGTGACTCTCGCACGTGCCACCCTCTGGTGCCCCATTCGTCCTCTCATGGGTACTCGCACATGCCCATATACATTCGCTCTAGTCATCCTTCATGATTCCAGTGCGCACAACAGCACGCGTGCAAGAAGAAACGTCTATAATCGCGTAAGTTAATCCTGCATATAACACAGAGCGCCGATGCGTGAACCTGTATAAAATCCCTAGAAACCTTAGCCTATTCTGAATTGCGTTAGATGACATCGTAACACTGTTCGATGCGACAGTGTTCCGTCACGCTTGTACGTCCGTTCGTTCGAAATCGATCCCAACTCGAGTATCAATGTGCAAGCGGGGGGGAAACACTTCCGCTGAAATGGCTCTCGCCTCGCGAGCACACGTTGTATTCTCCGATATCGTCTCCTCCGTTCTTGTCCCCTTGTATTAGCCGGGGGCTCGAGTTTTCTGGAAATTAATCGAGCTAGCCGGGATAAGTTCGACAGCCGAACGATAACGATCGATGACGGGATCGAGGCGATGCTGGAATCGTCTGACTCTCTCTTTTTAGGCCTCCATATAATCCGGCGTATCTCTGACAATATAAACGCATCCCCTCTCTTACTCGAACCCCTGTGAAACGCCAGTTTGTAACGAAATGCTTCACTCAACCTCGCTACCACCCCCATTCTCTCCCACTTCACTATCGAATTCCATTTGCCTCCGAGTCTCGCTCAATAATTACTTCAGTTACTGTCGCCCTCCCTCCTCCCTGAATTCTCTCGAAAATCTCTTTCATGTCTGTACTCATGGAACTGTGTATCACCCGAATTGGTGGCTTGCTTTTTCTCGAATCATCTGATTGGGCGTCGTATGCGTAAACTCATAAAAATCCGGCGGGTTCGACAGTCACGGTAAAAAGTTTGTCTGTTTTTGTGAAGATCGTCTATCGGTGAAGATACTTTATAAGTTTCACGCGAGTAGAGAAAGTAATAATGTTGCCTCGGTTTCAATGGTGATGTGCTTCGTATGCGTTGTGTACGTGAAATAGAGACATGTAAGAAGGACGGACGCCTCTTAGATACACTGCGCCCTTTGATTTTCATTTACTTGTAACTCGTTGCATGATTTTCCCTAGTCTTTAAATGCCAAAGGTCACTTTTTAAAAATATAGGTATCATCTCTGTCAGTTCGCGCTTCTTCCCCTCTCTTCGATCCTCGCACATTACTCTTTTCCATACGCACATTTATTCTGACTTTCTCACGTCTCACGTACATATGCCTTTTTCCTTGCTCTCCACCGCTCGATCGTTCGCTCTTACCTTTTAGTTCTACTCTCAAAAGTAAAATCGAACTAACCCTCTTGCAAGTTTGCCCCACTTCCCTGCCACCCACCACGCAATCTAGCTAAATCTCGTCTAACGTGATGATTTCCTAAAAATAACATGATTTCTCTCTCGTGCAGCGTCGTTGTTCGGGCATCGATACCCATCGAACGATCGCGCACCTCTGGGAGGAACCGAAAGTACCACCACGTGGGGCAAACGAGTGTTCTCGAAGCCCCATTTTTGGTCTTGCTAATTAATTTATCTACTTAGACGAGAGAGTGTGCTCCCTATGTATACAATAAAGTTCCAGCTACGAAATAACGCAGGCGGCGGCTCAACACGCTCGATTAGGATGTAAGTACGCGTTGTTTCGGTTCCCGATTTCAACGAGTTGAACGATTCCCGAGACGCCGGTGGTCGCCTTGCATTACATGCACGCATACACGGCGGACTAGTTCATTAATTACTTCTTTCCTCTTCGAGTTTAAGCCTGGCGACAATGAATCTCGTCGCAGTCTACCGACACCCTTGCACCTCCTACCCTTGCCGCACTCGTATCCATCTCCATTCAAGAGGAGGCTAAATGAGAGGGAATTCGTAACTAATCAGCAAAGCGCACCCGCTGCCACTTAATGAAGTACCAGCTTCCTACCTTTCTGTTTCTCCTTCTTACCCAAGATTTTCAGTTCCGTCTAATCTACCAGCACGCTGAATAATCGCGTTTCGCTTCTCTCTTCTCCCGGTCCGCGAAAAGTTCGGCTGGTACGAGTCGGCTACTTGCACTTAGCATATCTTGGACTTCTCTGCCTTTCCCTCTATCTCTTTCACTATCTTTCTCTACAACTTTCTCATGCACTCCCGGAAACACTATCTCTTTTATGGCTACTCTTCCGTGCTCCTCATTCACCCGTCGCTCAGTCATTCGATTACTGCACTCTTTCTTTCCCTTACCTTCACTCGTCATCCGCTCGCCGAAAGTCCTGCAATGTACAGTTACTATACAAAGTGACTGAAAATACCTTAGACCGCGAATAATATAGTTACAATTGTGCTGTATGTGTTCGTGTTTGTACCTGTCACAGAGGGTGGCATGTGGGTATGTGTATGTGTAGCTAGGTGTCGGTCAATGTTGCATGCGTTTCTCTCTTCCCTTTTAGTGCACACTGTCCCATTTACGATAAATACGTTTACTAGCACAGCTCAGCATTTATTCCGAACTTATTGTACGCGAGTATTATAAAACACTTACATCCACTTATAATCATACTTCGTCATACGACATGATTTTCATCTCGTTCTTTGTCTCTCATTCTCGCACACTCATACATACAGGCGCACAGACACAGCTTCGCTTATTCACTCTGTCTCACTCACGCCCTCTTTCTTAGAGCTTTCACCTGGGAGGTTCATTTGTCGTAGGTACTTACATCGCTACCTATTTATACTCGCCCATACAAACATGTATACATATATATAAACAGTTATATGTATATATACACATGTATATACCCCTTTTTTATACATTTATATATTTATAGAATTCTGCTTTTTCCCCCGGTTTTTCCCATGCTTGCTGCCGCGTTCGCTGACCCGTCTCATGCGCTCGATCTATTTATCTGCCTATCTAAGGGTCTATCTAACGGTCTAGCTAACCATCTATCTACCTAAACCACTAGCTACTTAACCGCTTAAAGTGTCCACTTTTTTTTATTACCTGTGTGTTCTTTCATTACCCCTGCCTACTCCGCACTCTCTTATTTCTGCTTTCTTTCTCACCCTCCCTCTCTCTCACGCTCTCGCTCTCGCACACACACAACACGCACAGTCGCTTCTCTGTTCTTCAAGATCCCCTGTCCCAATATCAGTGTCTACTTGTGTATTTCCGTGTGTCTTAGAATGTCGGTATGTGTGCGTATCTGTGTGTTTGTATCTCTGAGTGTGTACGGCTCGTTCAGAACAACGCGCCCGCGTCTCTTTCGTCTCAACAGATCGGTATCATCCATTTCCACGCGAAGAGGGCGTTTCTCACTCGATCGCCCAAGATGGAAAGATGAGCGAGACACGCCCGCCATGGCCGCTGCGATGATCGTTCGTCAAAGAGTAGCACACTACCCTTTCCGTTTAAATTCGAACTACGTCTACTCCGGCATCGAGTGACCGACATTCTTCGCCGGGTCTCCCGAGCTCGTTAACACACCATCAAGGGACGAAAGAAACGTCAAACTACAGCGGTAGCGGAACGCGGATCTAGAAAAATTCGAGCCTACTTGCGCGAGAGATGCTTGCGTCTCGACCGGTAGTCAACGGAGCTGATGACTGCCACCGACACGACCCGCACTTACTTTCTTCGAGTGACCGAGGGATGGACTTTTAACGACGGGATTCACACCTCGTCCACCAGGGAAAGGAAAAACAGATAAGGATAAGGAGACGCGAGAGAAAATAAAGGACAGGGTCTCGCGCTAATGACGACGACAATGAACGAGCACGACAATGGCGACGACCACGATATTATCTCAATATGGCTATCAAAAAGACATCTGGCATTCTCGCGTTGCTCTGTGTTTACCCCTAAGACTTGTAAATGCTACATATGTATACATACATATATTTATACATATATATACTTTTTCATCTGTATCTATTTATAATTAATCGTGAAACATGGTAACGAATAATGAAACACTGAAAGAATTGCACGATATACAAACTTAGTGTTCTCTGTTTCACTCTTTTCTCCTTGGATTTTGCAAACCGTCTCCCACTCTCATTCTCTCTCTCTCTATCTATCTATCTTCCTCGTTCTCCATCCTTTTCCTCTTCGCCCGCTCCAAATCCTACAATGCCCCTGCCGCTCACTGCTTCACTTTCGCTCTCTCGCTCTCTCGCTCTCTTGCCATCTCAGATTTCATCTTCGCCGTTCCATACACATTGGAGAACGCATGCTTCCGCGGAGAAACAGGGCCACGCACACCAAGCAAATACACACACAGTAGCAGACACACGCGCACAGTGTTCCAGCATGCACACACGCGGTAGTGCCGAGCGCCATAAACGGAATATGCACACTTACGGGCGTTGCGGCGCCGGCACTGCCGCAGATCCGGTCAGTCAGGCTTACTTAATAGGTACGGTATCGTTACGAGCTACGTGCGTATCAATTAATTCATTTGGCCACTGAACATTTAAAATTTAGTTTTATCTTCGTTTGCGCGCGTGCGCTCATTGGCGCCGTCGCTAGTCCGCGCGCCGCCGATTTACATCAGGTAAAGATTAGTCTTCACGGCGGAGGCAGCACTGCTTGCGCCGCCTTTCGCCTTTCGGAAAGGATCGCACACCCTACCAGCCACCATTTCGCTCTTCTTCTTGGCCTCCCAGGTTACCACAAGAAGTACGTGAATACGTATGTACGTACGCCACACGCGACACGCTATGCGCTCGCGATTTCGCCGTGTGTTTCTAGTTCGTTGCTCTTTCGCGGGTGCACCGGGCCTCAGCCATCGTCGGCGCCGCCTCGCTCTTCGACGATTTACATATGCCATTTCCACGGCGCGGCCTCGCCATCCCGCTTTGATCGATGATTAGAGAGACCAGCAGAGTGTACCGAGTGCGCGGCTTCCCTCCTTGGACCGCTGACTCGTGAACGCCGACCCGCTTTTCCAGCCGGCGATCGATACCGCGCGAGACGTCGTCTGCCCCTTTCTTTTCTCTCTCCACTCACCCTCTCTCGCTCCCTCCCCACCTATCGCTCTGTTTTCCTCTTTCGGGGAAAAAGCGTTCTACGGCTGACAGTGTACGAGCGGCGCGTAGGAAACACCATCGCGGAGGTCGTGACGCGTGAAAACGATTCTAAAGCTTTGTGCGGAATGTTGCCCCGTATATTTAACTCCGTCTTCCGTCTTCTTATGTATATATATATATTATACTTCGGTGAGTAAGATGAGAATATTAAAAAATATATATATATATATTTATATTATTTATTTCTGTTGAGCTTCCGACGAGGGTCGAGTGACCGCGACTATTTCCTTACGCGCCGCATTCGACTGCCGAGAACCGAATGAGAACAGCTTAGCTGGAATAGCCTATCAAGTGAATATCTCTAACCGGGTGACAATTCGTGCTCTCAGAGCACGATTCGATGTGGCGAGAAACGCTCTCTTCCCCGTGCGGGATCGCCTACAGAATTAACGTGGAAACGATCGA
Organism: Ectemnius lituratus; assembly: GCA_910593735.2. Taxonomy (NCBI): domain Eukaryota; kingdom Metazoa; phylum Arthropoda; class Insecta; order Hymenoptera; family Crabronidae; genus Ectemnius; species Ectemnius lituratus. The sequence goes on from OU343035.1 coordinate 10,618,114, forward strand.
ATTATCGCTGGCAATTTGTGCGCATGAAAGAAGCGGAGAGACGCGTTCGTGCGCGCACGCTTCTGAAAAAGCGGATTCCGCGTTATAATTCAAACTGTAAATTCAGGATTAGTTTGCGCCACGGTAAACTTTGCTTCCACCGAAACTGGCCTAAATCACGTTTTCAATTACGGCCCGTCGCCCTCCGCCTCCATCCTTCTCACGCTCTCGTTCTCTTTCTCCGTCTGTGAATGCACTTCGAATTATATCGCCCATCAAAGGATCGAAGCTCAAAAGCGCCGTATTTCCATGCGTTCGCCTCGAGAACGGCCCGGGGAGAGCCAGTTGACACCGAAAAATCAAGAGGAAGAATATCTAGAATAATGTTTGGCACCTGCAGACTATCATCATTATTGTCCTCGCGAATAAGGATTTTCTGACCTTGACACATACGACTGGTCGCGCGGCGCCTTTGATGTAAACGATCCTCGAGGACTCCAATCTCGACTACTCCTTTTCTTTTCCAATCCGCACGGGAAAGTCAACGATCCCGAAGACTCGCGCGAGGCAGACGATACGAGGATCTTTCGCAATAAGATTTCCGAGAGTGATCGTATTTACTCGGTTCACTCCCGGAGACTTGTGATCCGAATCTCTCGACGGTACCGTTGATCTTAGAACGTAATGGATTGGCAGTGATTAACGTCCTGCGAAAGGACCTGTCGAAAATCGCCCTACTTTAAGCTATTTGTACGGGAGACTTCACTGACTCCTCTTGCTCTCCAATATTACGACTACAGTCTTTACTTTATCGGTACTGACCGCCGAGTCCTGCCCACTCTCACCCCTCCCTACTTACAACTACATCGATCCTCGAATCCACATTCCGGGGATAATAAGATGTGCAAAATCCAGATGTTCGAGCCACTGTTCCGATTGGATCACTCCGTACAGTCTCTTTCTATCGGCAGGTCTTTCTAATCACCGATTGCCCGGCGCCTAATTTCTAGATCGAGCGATCGCCAACGTTTCCGATGCTAAAAAAGCCGGTCCTCCTTATCCCTGGCTAGATGAGTAGCAGCGGTCGAGAGGATGCTGCTGTTGGTACGACGAATCGGTAAGGACGCTGGCTGTGAAGGAGTGAAGAGCAGAGCACGGGAGTCCCGGTTGCACCGCTACCGCTGCTCGACGCCGACAAGTCGCTCTAATATCTGCGCGAGAGGGACGTATCCCCGCGGCGCGTGGCGTTCTACCGAATGTTGGCCTTGGCGGGCCTCCTCGCGCGAGCGGGACCGCTCCCGGGGACGATTGATTACACGTGTCTCTTCATGTGGAGGGCTAGGTGATCGCTGCGCGAAAAGCATCGGTCGCAGTGCCGACACTTGAATGGCTTCGCGCCGGTGTGCTTGCGGTAATGACGCGTCAGCTCGTCCGAGCGCGCGAATCGCCACTCGCATCCCTCCCAGCTGCACTTGTACGGCTTCTCCCCTGTAACAATAGAAAAGTCATTCCACTTGAGATGCGATAATAACATGCGCGATACCGCTGCACTGCCTAGCATGGTTCAAGCAAGTATTACCACTTCGACATATGATATATTCACAGCTCCAACCGATATAAACGTGTGAGAGACAGCGACAGTTCCAATGATGCTGGCCTCTCCTATTAGACTAACTTATGAATAGCCTACTCTCTCTCACTTTGCCTTCATTCATACTGAATCATTAAATGGTACGAGCGTGTGGGTAATGTTTAATGCCATTAGCGGCGGACGTTCTAAGAAGAAAGTGACAGCATAATACGTGGCCGCAATATGAAACTAAGGGAAGCAGCGCATCTAGGCGAGAGCTCGCCCCCTTCTCGTATATGCGCTCCAAGAGGGTGCATATAAAAGTGTGCGGTGCGATGAAGGGAAAAGGGAGTATCCTCTCGCGACACATGTACGAGAGAAAGGGGGAGGCACGAGGGTCGGTGGAAAGTATTATTAAGCCGTAAATAATCCATTTGGCAATATGGAAGGTGGCTGACGTTGATGAAACCCCAACGGAGAACGGACAATGCTGCCTCGCCACGTCGCCACCTGTGGCGCTATGCTTACGGGCTTAACAAGCGCCACCAGTTGAAGACAAGCTAACTTTACACCACCGAAAAGTGGCCGAACCTCAATATCCACTGCCACTCTTTTCCACTAAATTATCCACTGGTTCCTACTTCACTTGCCAGTCGGGGTAATATTCAAAATGTTCTCATTCAACGATTATCAAACGGAAATCGACTTTGATAAAGCAAAGGACGGAGTCGTTCGACTCAAGAGGGTTCAGTTGGTTTTTGCAAGCGCAAGGGTACTCCATTATGGACTAGCTAATTGGCGGGCACCCAAATGGGAAGTTACGACAAAGTGCCCAGTATTTCTCACTGTCGAAAAGGTACACGTGCAGGCGAGTTGGAGGTGGCGTTTACTTTCAAGTCGCTCACGCTGCAGCTTCCTCGGAATTTATGTCGGAGCCCCGCTCCATCGCAAACTTGTTCCAGCGAGCCGGAATTCCTCTTTTTCAGGGAGTTTCGTCTTCCGCGGGCGGCGACGGCGACAAATCCGGCTCGAACGTGGCGACGCATAACCAAATCCAACCCAGCCACCCCCGCGCCACGGACCGGCTTTCTCGGGAAATACAGCACACGTACTCAACAGTTCGCGCGTCTCTCGGAGCAGCAGCCACCCTGCGGACATCAACCCCTCTCTCGTAGCAGAGAAATGGCGGGTGCGGATGAGCGTCAAGCCCCGACTCTGCACACATATACATGCAGAGACCTCTGGGAATTGGCGACCTTCCCCATCCACTAGCACCCCTCTCTCTGACGGCAGGACATTCCAACGGCGATAAGGATAAACCGGCTGCACGGCAGGCGGCTAAGGCCTGGCGTGAATGTATTACATGCCTGCCCCGGACGCCTTCCGAGAAAAATTGTTGTTGAGTGCAGCCCCACTAGTGCACTTCCTGGAGAACGAGTTGTGAAAAGGAATGTCGAGACGTTTTAAGTTGCAACTCAAAACGAGAACATGCGACGATATTACTACTCTCCAATACGAATTACGTCATTTCTTCTTTTTCCCTATGCTATCCTCACATTATTACGTGGAAAAAGATAATATGTGTAATTCGAGAATGCACGCGCACTACAGTAAGAATCGTTGAGAAAGGAGAGGTTTTTCCACACTAATAATAAAGACCTAAACATGCACATAGAAAAAACGAGTTTGCATGGGTCGCAGAAATTGAGGTCCCGTTCACAAGTCCATGAAGTGGGTGACGCAGAGGTATTAAAGCGGCTTTAAAAAGGCCGCGCTGTCACGCGAGGGGTGTGGTAAACACAGCCTGCGTGGTGTGAGTGTTGGTGCGTGCGTGCATGCGTTGCGTCTACGGGTCGAATTGAATTTCGTGTAACCATGGAAACTGTGTAACGGAGTAAACGATCGCAGTCGGTCTCGCCGGGCACGCATACGCATGTCAAACGGGTGCTCCATGGATACGGTTACACAGGTGGGCTTTCGCAACACGTTTCCACGCAAAGTACTGTCAGATAGAGCTTACACGCGGAGGGCGAGTGCGACGCACGTTTCACCACCGTGTAATAGCTGGTGGTTCGTTACCGGCGAGCTAATAAAACCGCGCTAAACGGGACATCTAAAAGTATTCAACCGATCGTTCATCCCCGTAGCAACCCTTTGCAGCGAGAATTGCTCACAGACGACATGCTCCGCGGAGCATTACCCTGTGCTCAGCGGTCTACCTCCTTCCGTATGAATATCAGTCGCTCGTTCATCTCCTTCCCGATTGCCATTGCGCCATGAGAAATCTTAGGGGTGGGGAAAGGAGGGGGCGCGCACGTGACCGTACGTGAAGGATAAGATCGAGTAATTCCGCCCCTACTGCCGCCGGGGACTTTAGATAGATGCCGTTTACCCGTGCCGGCTTCTTAATATGCGCCGTATGTGCAATCTACGATTTATATGGGAAACCGCTAAAAGAGCTCGCCGCGAACTCCTATAAACCGCTTTCGTAAGTGAACCGTAAGCCATGGCTTGATTGGGCAAGAGCATAAATACCCGATTCCAATACTATACACTCCTCTGCAGGTCAATAAATTCTATAAATGACTTGGAGTACTTCCGTGAAAAATTGCCTTTCCGTAAATGCCAATTTCTGAATCCAGTGTCTCGAGAAGTGCCTTTTCTAAGAACTTTCCTTTTTTCTTCTCCAGCTAAAGCTGGTATTAAATGAGAAAACAGGGCTCGAAAAGGGGAATGTGGCCGTTTGGAAAGATGTAAGTCGTGTTCCGAGGAATCCTGTCGATTTCGAGCTAGCTAGGAGCGTGCGGTCGCGGGAAGAAGTCGAAGTGCGTGTGGGAGGATCTCGTTCCTTCTGGCGGGGAAACGATTTTTCTATGTCGGCCTTTCCTTCCATCTGACGCTCTAGGGAACTCAGAGGGCGACGGTGTGCGGCCAAGTGGGTCTCGGTATTGCGTCGATATGTCAGACCGTCCGGCGGCAATGTGTGCGCCCGTCGTCTTTGCATTTTATTAAGTCGGCCGCGTTGCCGCCGCCGCCGCCGCCACTGCTGGCAACGATGTATAGGGTACCTTCCGTCATGTCGCCAAAGGATAGGACAAGTGGAATTTATGGACGAGGATTCCAGTCTGCCGAAACGCGCCTCGTCCTTTACATTCGACGTCGACGTAACCCGCGCGAAAACCGATGCCTCTAATACCGAAGAGCCTCGATATCCGTCTGACAGATCGCTCGAAACTCTAGACCACCCTGGTTCTCGTACGAGGGGGAAACTCAGAGCGCGCGCATTGGAAAGATAGGAATTTTTTAGTGTCTTTCCGTTTGCCATGAAAGAACGACGGCTCTGCACGTCCAATGTCCAAGAATCCTCTAGAGACTTTGAACCAGCTTCGTCGAATAAAAAAAGAATAAGGATAGTGCGAAAGTGACAGAGATTTGGGTTCGGGAATTTGATAAGGTTTGCGGTTTTCACTGGAAAAAGGATTTCTTTTGCTTTCCTTCTATTCTTGCTATTCCCGAAACCAGACTTTCCGGAAGCCACGCGATACCGATTTTGCGGTGAACGCTCGGCTGACTGCGATCCCTTTGTAACTGGAGAAAAGAATGAATCGCGTTCCCTGTGTTCAAATAGGATAACAGATCCTCTGCTTTGTAAGCGCTGCGGTAAAAAGCAAATTGAGAGAGGCGATCGCCTTGTATTTAGCGAACAAAGCAGTCGCCGACAAGTGTATTGAGTTTGAGCTTTTTCCGATTGTTGCTGTCTCCTCGAGATGCCTGGTGTGCACGCGGTGATGCAGACAGGGAATTCAACATTAATAAGAGGAAAGACACGACTACAAATTTCCTTCTATAAACAGGAAAAAGCGTTGCAAGACCAGGAACGAAAAAGACGCCAGTAATCTCGAGACAGGAGAAACATTGAGCTCCACTGAGAAGAATATACAGCGCATTCATTTCGTACAAAGATTCTAGGTTACATTGTGGTACAGTGGCTGGGAGGGTGTGCAAGGAGAGGACCGGCGGGGGTGAGCAACACGATTTTCCGCGAGAACAACGTCGGCAGACCTTTCTATTTGAAGACGCGGCCTCCGAACGATGCGCGTCTAGCACCAGGGGCTATTGTTCGAGCGCAAACAACAATTTTCCGTGCGAGCTTCCTCTGCTGCGCCCAGCGTGCTCACCTATCCTGCATCCACATCCATATACTGGCAAATTCTAAAATAACAAAGCGGCACAACCGCCGCTGTGTTATTTAGCTCGGCGGACGCATGTAGATCGCTGCAATAAATCATCGGGCAATTTCTCGATCCACGCGAAAACAGAATACGACAGGGTGAGGGAGGGAGAGAGGGGCAGCGCGCACAGCGCTTTACAATCAGAGCGAGCACTTCGGGAATCTGTTTGATCGATCGTTCTGAGCTTTACGCGTTCCCGTAGGAGAAAAGGAACGACCTGGATCGTCCTGCTACACCCGGCAAGGGTGCCGTTTTATTTTTTCTACCATTCTACTTGAGAAACGGCATTGTCGAAACCCTCGGCACCAGTGGCGCGAGGGGTCTCTGTATGTGTCTGTGTGTGTGTTATCGGAAAAAATCTCACCTAGCTGGATGTCGCCGAGCCGTAGGTGTAGGGGACGGCTGTGACTGTGTGCGAGAAAGCACACTCTTCGGATGGGGGAAATTTTGTTTCGAGCGAAATACTTTGGCGCGCTGAAGTGAGATAGCGCGGGGGGCGGGGGCATGAAAAATGAAACGGATTTCCCGTGAAGAAATATCGCGCACTCTCGGGAGAACGACGTGGAAAATATGGCGCACTCGACGGAGGTTACAGCCTTTGCTCCAGGACGAAGACTCGAATGGTCCCACCCCGAAAACTATAAGCTTGTTAATCCTACTGAAACAATATAATTCAGGAAAAGGTGAGTAAATGCAAAGTGTATTCACGCAGCTCTAGCAATTAAAAACTGTATATCTCAGGAGATTAACTTTTAGGACTAAACAGTCGTGAGCTCGGACCTTAAACAGGCGCCGCATAAAACTGGCACTGTTCGCCCACCGTAAATTCGGCCCTCTGCAGTCCGCGCTTCATTAAAAGTAAAGGACAATTCACTTCATAACCTTATCACGATTATTACCTTACCCCCCACCCCACACACACACACACATACCCTCTCTCACCCACTCGAGGGAGGAGGCAAAAAGAAACAGTCATTTTCCTTAAGTGCTGCCCGAGGAAATTTAAATGCTGAGTGAAAAAACTAGGAGCCACCGAGGAAGCGCGCGTCCGTGTTCTCGTAAGGTTGGAATGTCTGACCATCACCAGCGTACTCTACTGTTCGTAAATTAAGTTGTATTCTCGGAGCATCGCTAATCCTTGCAAGGAAAAAAAGATCGTACGCTACATAAAAGTTTATACCAACGGGGTTGCGACGTGCACACATAAAAGTCTTACGTAATAGCTGGTTATATTCGAAGCGGTAGGTGCAGTCGCAAAACTTACTCATTTCAAACTCAGCCGAGCCTGATTAGTCAAAGGCGACCCGAGAGTTTCAAAACAACCAGTGTCTTCCATCTCGAGTCTCACTGATTACGGGACTACGTGTCTTTCTTCACGGGTCGGAACTGTGATTCTAATTAACACTTTGGCAAATTAAAATACCAAAATTAGGCTTATGTTATTATCGCGATTCGACATTCTTCGGATGTGCTAGGGTTGGAAATGAGAATGAAGGGGAAGCATAAGAGATTCATGGATACACGCGCATCCGTTTGCGGATTGGAACACGCAGGTCTACTCGATGTCTGTTGCGAAGTGCGGTTTCGACGTCAACTATACTGGCAACTTTGACGATGTTTCCAATTGTTTGTGGTGGCGGGTGCTCGACGACGGGGGCGACGAATCTAACTTCGGCGCAATCGTGTGTTCGGAACATTGTGCCGTGGTGCAAATCAATCCCCACGCATAAGTAATGGTGTTGCGTGTCTGTATGCGTGCAACGCATGTGCTGGGACATACGCTGAATCTGGATGCGACAGGAGCTATGGCAAACCCCATTTCATCGAGACTTCCGCCTAAATAATACTGATTGGTAACACCTTTAGAGAGAACTTCAACGAACAGAAATCAGATTATAATCCGTAAGAAGAGTCTTGTGTTCGAATCAAAGAGCCCTTGTCCGACGTGAGAAATCAGTGGGTCTATTCTATCGGGCCTAACGGTAACATTCGAGATTTAACATCGACCGGATAGAGAAGAGGGAAGAGATTGCCTTCGGCCGAAGCCACAGGCTGCTACGGTATATGTATATCGGCAGCAAGGCGAAGGAACGGCGGAGTTTGAGTTTGCGGTCTCGCTTGTAAGGGCACACGCGATCAATCTCGCAGATGCACTTGCATCTTAGTACATAGTCAGCTTTAGCTCGAGGGAAACATGCCCACCTGGTAAAACGGGAAGCGGTACCCTAAAGTCTCCGATACAGTGGTCTGCTTTCCAAGGCTCAGCTCCTCAGACTATTATTTACGAATTCTATTACTACGAAGGATCTTCCTTCAGTAACTTCGATGAATAAACAAACACTCTACTCGAATTTCAAGAGAATATTGAAGAAAATTTTTGGATTGTCTAATCCGTTGCATGGACGATAAAAGAACGGACAAATGGTAAGTCGCGCACCAAAGGCTTTCCTGTGGATGATGTTCTTCATCTGCGAGAAGCGATCGACCGACAACAGAAAGACGGTGCATTCAACTCGCGAATAATGTCTTTGGGAATAATCGTTGGAATGAAATTGCGGCGCGAGAGCTCCTTGTAATTGGAAATCTCTCGCATTTTCTACCTTCTTCTGTCGGCATTCCTATGTTGCCGTTGCACTTATAGCTGGCCCCAGCCCTACACCAATCGATATCCCCTTTATTTCTGCGACAACATTCTTCTAAAGGGGAAATAAACAAGAGATCTCTCCGGCGAATGTCGAGGTCTCTCTCCGGCGACTTCAATACTCCAATACACATTAATTGAAAGTCTGAATCCAATAATCGATCGTGTGCTAGCAAGTACATATGTACGCGTACATACGAAATCTTATCGACTCTCATCGGTTGCACCATTTCGATGTGTACAATCCTGTCGGCTCGTTAGAACGAGATTAGCGAGCATAGACGACGGCTTTGACTGTTAAATCGTTTAATCGGATCACATCGATTCGGTTTTGCGGCACTGCTGCGCAAAGGGCACGTGATTCTCGGTAGTTTACAACGAAGCCTGTACGCGGAAGACGATACCACTCTTCTCCTCTCTCTCTTTCCCGTCTGTCTCTAGCCTGGTGAGATGAAGTTTGGGTCAGGGAGGAATGACCTGCTCATCCTTCCCCCTACGGCGCTATCTACATACCGAAAGATACCGGCTGCGAAAGGAAACTTCCCCGATGGAATTCGTAACGAAGCTGCATGTTGACCCAACCTCGCTATTCCAAGGACTCGTTCGACGGATTCGCCCGGTTTGGTGTGCGACCCCGCAACGAACCAAGCGACCACCCACTCGCTCACCCACCCACCGACCAAGACCCACGGGTAATTAGATTCCCCGAGAAAGATCAAAGCATCCCACCGCCACCCGCTGCCCCACTCTCTCCTCAGCCAAGCTCGTGCGCCATTCCCATCTCACTAAAATGCTTCACGAGACTTTGCATCCCTCGTCTTCTTTCCCATCGCGCGTTCCCCTTCATCTTGTCAAACTTTTTCCTTACTGTCTCGTCGTCATCCCGATACTCGTTCAAACTTCGATTGGCTAGTCGGCCGGATTACTACCAGATGTCCCCTAAGATACCCGACGACTACGCCGCACCGGATTAATAAATATTTTAGTGTTAGCATCCAATAGCTGTACCAGGCAAAGCTGTATGACTAATGGCATAGCCAATAATTGGCACGGCTACGTTCCCGGAACTAAGTATTTCGTTACGTGCGGTTCCCAATCCGAGGAACTGGAAACTGACTCACGGTAAGATTGAATGCATTACTCAGGAGAACTAATTACAATTAAAATGACGGAAACCAGGTAACAGAATGTCACAGAAATTCTTCAGCAGGATTTCGAGAGTGTGTCGAGGAAATAAAGCTATCGAGGCGAGCTGCACCGAGCAGTGTGCGCACAGGCACGTTTGCTGCGCCAAAACCTTTGCGACGAAAGGGGCACCTCCGCTGGTTCCTTCTGTCAAGACGAATTCATAACAGAGTCATAATTGCGTGACGACTGCCGGAGTATACATAATCCCGTAGTTAGCAGTTCTGCTTAACGATCCGCGAGAAGCAATCTCGTCCTACCTGCCACGCTGCAGGATGAAGGCGTCTTGGCCTAGCAGCCCCGCACTGCGCGCACTGAGAATTCTAGCCCGCATGGCACACTGCCTTAGGTACCACTAGCACCTTCCCTTCATACTCACTCTCTCTCTCTCTCTCTCTCTCTCTCTCCCCCTCCCCTTTAGCCTACTTGCTGCTAAGCGGTTCTCTAGAAATTCATGGGCAGCTGATATCGTCCTAATTTTAGGCTAACACATAACCCTAATTTCACCCTAATTAGAATAAATGTAATGTTTCGTAGCAATACATTTTATATTAGATTTATGCTTGGTTAGTTCGACTATCGACTGAGTCGCTGCCATTTCGATATTAACGATGCCAGACTGATGGATGGTGACTCACCCGTATGCGTCCTTTGATGAGCCTTGAGATGCGAGCTCTTCGTGTAGACCTTCTTGCATCCCGGAAACTGACACTTGTGTATCCTGCGCTTGGTGTCCGGTGGACTGTGCTCATGGCTTCTCGCGTGGTGCCTATTGGCTACGGTACTCGCAGCTGCACTCGCTCCAGCATGTGCGTGTTGCGTTCCAGCGACCGCTTGGTAGCCGTTCGCCGTCACAGAGATCAGTCTGGAAGATAAGACGAGAATCCACCCATTTTACTGACGTAAACAAATGGATGTAAGAAAAACATCGATAGTAACAACAGCAGTGTTGGACCAGCGAAGTTTTAAAATTTGATTGAGAAAAGTAGATAGAAAGTCTTACCTTGCAACACCTTGCGCGTTGCCAGTGGTCACCCTGACAATGGCACTCCTCCCGCCGGTCCCATGGAGGTTAAGATTGTGAACGTCGAGCATTGAACTCCCACTCGACGAGTGACTGGAGTTGGAATGACCTTGGCCTGAGCCGGGACTCGAGGGTGGTGTTAGGATTTGACCTTCGCTCTCGCAGCCGCTGTCCTCTTCCTCCTCGATTTCCTGCGATCCGGTAACATCGCTCATTACGCAACACGCTTACGATAACCCGACTCTGATTAACGCATGAGAGCAGCCCGTTAAAGCGGCTTGGTTCCAACCCCCCCTTCGAATTGATACCCCATTTGCAGAGGGTTAGGTGTGCGCCTTATTTGCCATCGAGCGAGCGGAATCTCGAGGGATATAAAAATGCGATGTTATAGTGGGACATAAACAAGATATCACCGAGTCTATCTCGCATCTCAATTCGAAGCACTCTCGGCAAAAAGTCTGTCCGGTTTATACGGCGCTCGTTCTCGCAGTGGCGCGCGTAGGTCCAGAGCAGCATAGGGGGCCAAAAATAAAATGCGGAGAGGATGATATGGGACGAGGCGAATCGTGGTCGCGCGGCGAATCTGGCGGTCACTCTTCGTAGCGGAGGGTCCGGACCATAAGTTTCTGATGTAAATTGAGGATCGACATACCTCCTGCTCTTCATCCTCCTCGAGGTCCTCGCTCGGCTCCTTCTTGAGGATGAGCGCGGTGCAGGAAAGGGAGGGCGAGCTGTCCCAGGATAGGGCCGAGCACGCCGAACTCGTCGACGACATCGACAAGGAATCGAGGTGCCGGTCCAGGAGATCCCTATCGCGGCCGTTGTGGCTGTGATCACCGGGGCTGAATTTTATATCATCCAGGCAGAGGGTTTCCCGGTCCTCTGAGGACGTCGTCACCTACGCCAGCCAACAAACAGGCACGTTGACCTTCGCGCTACTCGAACCCAAACGAGTTCCCCCTCTCCACAAGGGAGGAGACAGTGCAGAGGCCAGGTTCGTTCTATCCTGACAATGCCCCGCACCCAGAGTACTCTACTCACCTCCATTTTGATGGGCGAATCGAATTGTGCGTTGGCGGTGCCGGTGCTCGCTGTCCACGAGATTGGCGGCGCTCTGAAAAGGTTCCACGGCGCCGTGTCCAATTCTGTGGGCAGTTTTTTGTACGATTGCAGTTTCGGCTCGTCCTTCAGGTACCTCTCCATCTCGTAGCATGTCTGCAACAAAGAGCCCATTCTAGTTAGCGAAGCCTCAAAAGTCAGCTCCAAGAGCGTCCTGTCTAATTTTATAGAATTAACGATAGGGATGCGCATCGAATAAGACGCGAGGAAACATCAAAAGAACATCGAGCGTGCAAGTCTTAAGACATGCATTGGTGGAAGCGAGACCCGACACCTGAGGCGATGTCAACTTCGAGACAGTAGAGAAATTATCTGGCGGAGCGGCCAAGCGGCCCGCACCATACGCTCCCAGAGTACATCGACGTCGCCGTCAACTCAACTACTCTCGAGTTACGGAAGTTTCCACTCTCCCGTAGGCTGTGCTAGTTCTCTATAGTTCCTTGGAGAGAGAGTGCAAAGTTATGCTACCCCACTGTGAGGAATTGTGCGCCAGCCATACCTCGAAATAAGATTACGCCAGCCCATTCTGGGCTAAGTCACACGCCGTTGAGAGGGAGGAGGGCAGGCCACTGTGTCCTGCACGATCCTCTTCAGGCGATCGCTCAGGTGTAACTAGAACCGGCCTCCACCCTTGCGATAGTACTTAGCCCTTAACGTCTATTGAACCCTGCCGAGGGCTACCACCAACTTTCCACAACGATCCCTCACTCATCACTCGAAGCCATAAATATATTTCGATTACACTAACTGACAATCTCGATGAATTCCCTTGCCAGTTATCCAAGCTTGCGTTCCCCTTTTGGCTATCACAAAACCATTAGTGGTTTTAGTTATGAATAACTGCAATATTCTTCGAGGTAAGTAATCATTGACGTGGAAGCGCGGGCATTATTTTGCTCCCGTAGTAACTACGCAACGATAACGACGGTGTAAGGATAAGTCTGCATCCGGCTTCGGGCGGTCTTTGTCAATTTATTACTCCCGTTAAGGTTCGCCAGAAGACGGGCGGCGATTTTGTTCGACGATTCTATGGACGAAGCCGCTCATCTCAGGTTAATACCGCGCAATAATTTCTCCCTTCTATAAAGCTACTTCGATCTTCAGTATGTAGTAATAACACGGGCTTCGGGAGAAACGCGAAACATAAATTATGGTCCTAATAGACCCACCTCGCTCCCCGGCGCGCGAGCAGAGTTGCGCGCTCAACCACGAAGATTCACCAATCCACTGCGAATTGCTAATGAAATTCCAGGCCGATTGGGCTAATAGAATTAAAGCCCTAATCGCGTTTATCCGGCGGCGAAACAAATAAACAATACACGGAACTCATTGAGTACCTGGATTTTATTAATTATCAACCCACCACCCGCCTAATTGGTCTTTAATCGGTCGGCTGGCATTTCCCCTATATCCCCGGGAATATACGTTGGAAAATTTTGTAATGAGGAGGTTAATGCGTCTGATAATAACATTATGATATCGAGCCCGAAATCCTATCGATACTGTGCCGCCGCTCTTAAGAGGGTTTCGCGAAATTATCGGGAATTTCGCTATTATAGGCCAATTATAATATGTATAGAACGTGGAGGGGTGGAATACAGGCACGGCATGAATCCACAGACGGATATTGATTATTGCGCTTTAAGGTCGAGTGCTCGAGGCTAAACTCGCCGATGCATTAATTCCCCAAATAGTTGGAATCCTTGCGAAAGTCGAGTGATTAATATAAGCACGCAGCCGCGCCCGTAGAACAGCAGAGTCACGCGCCGCCCAATTTAAAATGTATGGAGGGCAGAGCAAGCCGCGCGAAAGAGGAAGAGAAGAGTCAAGGAAGAAGTCCATCTTCTTGACAGGGAGGGATTTTTCGGAAAGCGCAAAAAATGGCCGTCCTGACGAAGTTTCATGGCTTCCCCGTCTAATATCGTTCGTTCCTCCCACAAGAAAAATAATCGTCCTCGGACTCCTTCATTATTCACGATTAAACTTCGTCCCGGGACATCCCGGCGGCGACTAACGGCGTTAATATAACTTGGAGAGGAATTTTATCTTCCGCTCTGGACTCACCCTCCGCTCTTTCTCTGTCTCGCCCCCACCCCCACCCACACCAACCCACCCTTTACGAGACACGGCGTATTACTGCCACGTAACTTCGCCAATCACGATCTGCTGATAGTGCACAAAAATCAGCATTCTGCCGCTAGCGCTCCTTTTTAATCCATGTCGCGAAACTAACGAAGAGACTGACTCAAGTGGAATGTGACAAGCGTAATGACGAACCAGAATCCTACCAGTCCAGAAAGCAAGTGATGGCATTCCTTCAAACGCACATTTCACAAAGATTGCATAAAGTCGGGTCTGTTCGGTAAAGAGAAGATTTACTGTCTTATAATTCGGAAGAGAGCGGGCAATGCTTACGGTGAGAGATTCTCGGATGGACAACGGTGAGCATTTCACTGTCGGCATCCTCCATTAGGCTTTTAGCGATGACCCCTTAAGCCGTCGACGCTCGATTTACGAGGCACGCGCTACTTCGTCATAGCCTTCCTCCCGACGACGGAGGCACGCTCGTTCGATCCTCGAATACCGATCGCTCCGATATCACGATGCGGATGAAGTTACACTGATGGACTCCGCCGCTTTTTTGCCCCCCCCCCCACCCTCACACATCCTCTCTTCGTGTCCCTTCTTCCCTACGTTCTCTTCACCGTTTTTAATGGGTCTCCCGTGTTGCTGGTGGCGCGCGCATTTGATCGGGACGCGGAATGAGGAACAGCCTGAATAGAACTCGTACGTTATAGGATATTAAGCTCCACGGCTATCTCTCTCCATCGCGTTCTCCCTGCGAACTGTTGCAATATCGCAAAGCGCTTAAAGCCCGTCCCTCTCCGATGCGAAGACATACGGCATGGCTTAAATGGGCGCAAGGGGAACAAGGAACTAAACCATCAAAGTGGCGTCACCGAACTTGATCAACAAACATGTCTCACCAATAGATATGAACATCTGCTTTATATAAGGAAAAGAATAGAGTTACATAAACTATGCAGAGGATTTCAACAGGTAATAGAAATCATTGTACGGTGGCGTGGAATTCTACCCACTCCATTAAAGTTCTACTCCCTTATACATAAGGAATATGATGGTATAGTAAAAGTAGGGACCAAGAAAGAAAATGAAAAAGGAGTGCATGATGTTTATGCCAGGCTTTGCTCGCCTCCGAGCGAACAAGTAGGAATAAGCGAACGGGCTTCTCCATGGTACATAGGTGCATATGATGTAACGAGGTGGGAGGAAGCACAAAGTCTGCTCTGTTCATTCATAACAGGATGAAAACCCGGTCGCCTATAGGTAGGGAAGGAATCCGTTGTAGGATGGCTCCTTCGCGCCAGTGTAGTGCCTTGCCCTGCCGCCTGCTCCCAGAGCTCGTTTCCCGGTTATTCCAGTGTATTATACTTTCTCGTTGCCTCTCTCCGCGGATTCAAGCGCTCCTTTTCTTACTCGCCTGCCATTTTCCATGGGTTCCTTTGAAAGTATTTCCATCGCAAAACAACATCTTGCCTTTTAAAGATACGCCGCGCTCGAACGCGCGCCAAAGTGGTGTTTCCTTAAAGATAATTTCGTATGACTTCCAAGGCAACGTCGAATGATTCCCGAAATTGCAATCTCTCGAGAAGTGCAATTGCGAATACCATGCTGGGGTATTTCTTCAAGATAACGGTTACACGTGGCACTCGATAAAAGTGACCTTGGAGATAACAGTATCATTGGGGGAGGCCGCACGAGGAATCGTGTCCTTGCGTGTCCTTGTGTCTGTCGCTGGACAAACAAGAAACGAATAGCAGGGGGAGCACGATGAGATTAAAAGCGTAGGGATAGTTTCACTGGGAAGGAAGGAAGAAGACATCAAGGATAATCTATGTCCCTCGGACTCCCTTATCAAAGCCTCCATGAATCGGTCCCATTCCAACTTTCTTTCTCCAATGATCGTCACCCTTTTTCTTTCATCCTCTGCCTACTACTCACTGGGGCCGGTATCCCGTACTCTCCAAGACATTTCGATCGTAATGACCGTCGTTAGAGCATTCTGATTGTAACAGTAAAATAAACCATTCCGGTGTAGGCGCCTCCGGTGAACGGGATCATTGGCCAAGTGCTTGAAAAACGAGGAAAAGCAGGGTAAGTGCCAGACACTTCGTAGACAGTTTTGAGAGAAAGACAGAAGGAAAAAACCTGGCTGACACGGCGGCAGGAAAGTAGGCTGCGCCGGAGAGGAGGCACCAATTCAGAAAATAATCTTCCGCTATAGATCACCCCGGGAATTTTACTAAAGTACGAGTGGCTTCCCCTTCTTTCTTTCTCTCTGTCTCTTGCATGCGCATTCTCAGTGTGCAAGCGAAGTTTCGCAGTAATTCCGCGGGCGTGTCATTAAAAGAGGTCCTGGCTCGCGAGAAACTGGGGAAAAAAGAGAGGAAGAGTAAATGAATGATAAGTGCGAGTGGTGTGAGTTAACGCGCGCGCGCTTCGTTCGTTGGCTGCAGAGAAAGCCAGCCGTCAATGCTTTTGAACACTCGGCTGCAGGGCCACCGCAGTGGCAGGCTGCCAAATCGTTAAAGAGATTCCCGCGACTTTAAAGGTGCCGTAAACCCGCGAATTTATCTCGTCCCTTCCTTCTACTTTCTCGACTTCATAGCCGGAGAGTGAACGGCTGAGTGAGAGAGAAAGAGCATTGGGCTTGAGCGGGCGTACTCGGCCAACGGATTTTCGGGAAGAGCACGGATCTATTTCCAAGAATCGTTTCATCTCTCAAACTCTCCCTCTCCCTCTCTCCCTCTCTCTCCCTCTTCCCCCTGCGCCCACTCTTTCAGAAGAAGTGACTTGGGTTAATCGGCGAAGGCGGAGTCAGGTGCATTCCATAGATATCAGGATTTCGGTGCGCAAACTTGATTAAATGGAGTATGGGATGACTGGCTAGACCGTTCGTGTGTATCTGTGATCTGTAAGCGAAATGCACCACCAGCGCTAGGATGTAGAGACGAAACCACGTGGCGACACTTTGTCGCGCGGCTGCCAGGATTTACGATCGCGCACCAGCAAGCGCACGGGCGAGTGCATGAGCGAGCGACGCGGTCCTTTGGCCGCTTGAATTACTATCTCGATTTTGCGAAATCGCGAGGAGCGCGCCGGATGGCGAAACAGCGTGCCAAGTTTGCTCCCTTTACGCGGGGATCTTGTTCGTTCGACGTCGGGATTTATAGAATCATGCGACCCCGCTCGCCCCGAGATTTACGGCACATCCCTGAAAGATGCATCGCTGGTACCTCGTTCTCTCTGCTACAATGTTTTCCACATACACACGTTTCCCATGGGCGCTCAGTATAGTCGCCGTACAATGTACCATAGGATCCCGCGGCACAAGACTCCGACAACTTAAATATCAATGAGTGCGGCGTCTTCACCACCAGGAAGCTCTTCTTACAGTTTGAACCCACGGTAAAAACAAGCTATGGTTGCGTACGGGGGAAGGGAGGGCCTGAAGATAGAGAAGGAGGAAGAAGGCGAAGCTTGATAAAGGGTGCTCGAGGGCAGATGCAGTCAACTGGATCGACCTCCATCTCGTTTGAATGGCTCTCGTTCGGTATACGTGGTACATCCATTGGGGAGACTGCAGCAGCCGGAAAGCAGCAGCCACACTGTTCGAAGACGCTGTCCCGCGGGGTCAGGGTTAACGATGCTAACAAGCCGTGGCTGAGTGACTTACGGCTAATTCAGTGGCTCCCACCTTTTCCCGCATCTCATGACGGTCCAGAGAGCAAGTTGAGCGAGCAAGCAAGCGACACCGCACGAGAAAGCCACGCACAAAGAGGAACGAGTGGACGAACCGCAGTGGAATGAAAGAGAGGAGCGGCGGACGGTCGAGAAGTCCAGCCGGCACTTCGTCTCAGTAAAGGCCGCGAGAACGTAATGCGGGTAAGCGTTGCGCTCTCGCTCCCCGCTGCTCGTTAGGGTGCGGTCGCACGCTCGGCGAGACGCTGCAATTGTTTGTTATTGTTGTGACGTCAGCTCGTTAAGAGCCTTCATACTTCTAGCCTCGTTAGACTATAATTTGTAAGCGGCCGCCGCTCGCGCGCGCGAGTCAGCCGACTAGCCCGAGAAATTCTCCAGCGAAATGAGCGGAAGACGCTGAAGTCGTGCCGCTGCCACCACCACAACCGCCTGATTCTCCGATCCCCTTACTT